>JAGFNQ010002486.1:288934-386240 GCA_024364735.1 Boesenbergia rotunda
GAGGTGGAACCGGGGTAAAAGATCCGTTGGGTTGGGTATGAGTAGAGTTTGGTATTTAGAAACATTTAGTTTTATGTTTTGAATAGTAAAGAGTGAACCAATGTGTTTAATTTCCGCATAGAGTAAGAAGTTGATACAACTTGAAGATGTTTACTTATGTTTTTTCCATATGCTTGGTTAGTTTGGTTAAGTTCGTATTAGTTTCAATTTCAAGAGTTTGGATTGGTTTTGAGTTGCCAATGTGCCAAATAAACTAGTATATATGATAGATTTGAAGTTATATCTTAATGCGAAGTGATAGTATGTGATTTGTGGATGTTTGAAAGGGATTTTCGGGTCTGAAATTTGCAGTTTCAGGCGTGCCAGTCGACTGGCTCAGATACCAGTCGACTGCTATATCGAACAGAACCTTCTGTTCGATATGGCAGTCGACTGACCATATACCAGTCGACTGACACCAGTCGACTGATATAATAGCAGTCGACTGCTACCATTAAAGAAAAACTGGGTAGAGCAGCTGGTTAGTGCTTTAGTGTTACAACTAAGAGGTCTAGGGGTCAAATCCTGGCAAAGCAAATAAAATGAAAGTTGTTTTGTTTTTTTTTGAAAAAAAAAAGGAAGGAAGAAAAAAAAAATTCAGAGCAAGTTAAGGGGACTCAAGTAGGTGTAACCTAAGGCTAAGGATAAGGTAAAGTTAAGGTCCAGTAAATGTGGCGCCCGCCTTAAGAGAGAAAGTTAAGAGAAGTCTGGTCGTCACATTATCAGTAGTTTGGGTTTAGGTTCTAGAAAGTATTTTAGGTGTGAGAAACATCAAATTATAATTTTTTCCAAACCTATAGTTGTAGCTTAGTTCCATCAGTGGGTTTTGAGCAAAACCCACTGATGGACCTCCCATATCTGGATTTCTGAAAATCCATTATCAGTAGTTTGGGTTGAGGTTGGAGAAAGTATTTTAGGTGTCCTAAACCTCAAATGATAATTTTTTTCAAAGCTATAGGTCTAGTTTATTTCCATCTGTGGGTTTTGCTGAAAACCCACAAATGGACCTCCCATATCTGGATTTCTACAAAACCATTATCAGTATTTAGGGGTGAGGTTGGAGAGAGTATTTTAGGGTTTAGGGATAAAATATGTAATCCAACTTGGAGGATGAAGTCAAAATATTATATGGTTAAGGTGGTACTCAAATAATATTTATTTCAGGCCCACGGTGGTCCTGAAATGTTTTTATTTCAGGTCCATGGTGGGCCTGAAATAAATGTATTTCAGGCCCACTATGGGCCTGAAATATCTTTATTTCAGGCCCACCTTGGGCCTGAAATAATGTTATTTCAGGCCCGACGTGGGCCTGATATTATAATTTGAGGTTTGTAACACCTCAACTCCACTGAAGGACCCATTGATGAGGTTGGAGAAAGTATTTTAGGTGTCGACAACATCAAATTATAATTTTTTCCAAACCTATAGGTGTAATTTAGTTCCATCAGTGGGTTTTGAGCAAAACCCACTGATGGACATCCCATATCTGGATTAATGAAAAAAAATTATCAACAGTTAGGGATCAGGTTGGAGAAAGTATTTTAGCTGTCGGAAACCTCAAATTATAATTTTCTCCAAAGTGTAGGTGTAGTTTAGTTCCATCAGTGGGTTTTGAGCAAAACCCATTGATGGACCTCCCATATCTGGATTTCTGAAAATCCATTATCAGTAGTTAGGGTTGAGGTTCTAGAAAGTATTTTAGGTGTCAGAAACCTCAAATTATAAATTTTTCCAAAGCTATAGGTCTAGTTTAGTTCCATTAGTGGGTTTTGAGCAAAACCCACTGATGGACCTCCCATATCTGGATTTCTGAAAATCCATTATCAGTAGTTTGGGTTGAGGTTGGAGAATGTAGATTAGGTGTCCGAAACATCAAATTATAATTTTTTCCAAACCTATAGGTTTAGTTTAGTTCCATCAGTGGGTTTTGCTCAAAACCCACCGGTTGAACCTCCTATATCTGATTTATATAATATATATTGTTGATTAGATTATATAATGATTTTTAGAATAATAATCTATATTTACCTACAAGATGTAACAGAATAGATCATTTGGCACACAACAGTGCAGCAACTGGCACACAACAGTGCATTATCAGTTATTATATCTGACCGTATCACTTGGCACACAACAGTGCAACAACTGGATTTGAATAAACATCACCCAATTGTTTTCTTTTTGTTGACAATATATTATATAGAATAACAACATCTACATAATCATAACAACATCCACATAAGGAGATTTTTCCATACAAATCGATGTCAATCAACAGCAATGGATTTTTACATCACCAATACAGTTTTCAGATTATCTCAAGTTTTACAAAACATATCTTTCAGAATATTAACTGTCAGCTCAAATCTGATTCTACTCATGTCTCCTTGTTTGAAATCCATCTTCTCATCATATAGGAGACATCGAACATATTGCATGAAAAAGAAGGCACAGTCCACGCTGAAATTAACAAACACTTTTTTAGATTTCAATAAGTGGGTTTATAAAATACTTTCTTATTTTAAAAAATAAGAAAGTTCTTCCTCATTTAGTTACCTATGTTCTTGTTGGGGACATTTTTGTCTGACGGAGGGCCATTTGTCCAATGGATGATGACTTTGTAGATACGGATGAATAGCCGTAAGTTCCTCGCGAGTATATTGTTTAAGTTCTTTTACCTGTCAAACATATCATGAATTTATTAATCACCATCAATGACATTTTAGAGAAAATGATGACCATATATAAGAATAAAGGAAGGTAGCTCACCGCTGTGTCAAATTCATGCTTATATTTACGACCACTAGCAAGAGAATTAAAATGATTAAAAGTCATGGATTCTGTATCCACCGCTAACAAGTGAAAGTGTGTATTATCACTGCACAAAGGAATTAAAATAAATCTAAACCCTTGTTCAAGCATATCAGTCTTCATCACTTGTTGCAGGGAAATCTTTCTTGACGATCTGATTGATGCCTACAAATATGCATTCACAAAATTAATAATACCCATATCATAATATTAGGTCTTGTACAATATATCTGTTTAATTAATATACATCACTTACTGTGAAGAAGGTTGAACAATATATTGACTTGTTGTATGGCCTACCACATGCGGATGCTCCCTTAAATAAAATTTTACAAAAGGCATCAATGACCTCGCCTTTTGTAAAAACCTCTCCATTGAGGATTTGTAAGAATGAATGCAAATTCAAAGCAAAGGGTGCATCCTCCCAGATAAATTCATTTGCCAACCTGCCATGTAAATTGATATGATTATATATTACATAAGAGAATATATAAAAACTAACCTAAACTATAATATTTTGTAACTTACTTTAGATTCTCCAATCTATTTATCAGGTAGACCACTTCTTTATCTTTATTTTTCTTCTTTGTATTCATAAAATGTTTCTTCACAAACTACATCAATAAAATTTATATAGCCCAAACTAATTATTGACCAAATTCAATACAATTGATGTATTTTAAATGAAATTAACACACTTACATCAATGCCTTTTTGCCTCGTTTTGTATAGTTCGGAGGTTCTTCTTGTTTCCTCCTCTATGTCTTCTTCAGACATGACTTCCATTACATCGTAAATGTTTCCTCTTGCTTCATCCATATCCTCCTCACTAAGTTTCCTTTTTCCCTTGTCCATAACAATTGATATTTGTTTCCTGTCCCGCTTCCCCTTAGGTAAAAGCTGGTGCCATACTGGACTGTCAATTGGAGTATCCCTGTAATCATACCGAGTTCGGTCACGTCCTCTCCTAGGTGTACAAGATACTGGATCAGAAAGAGGATCGACTACAGGATAGCTTTCTTGACCCTCCATGCCTTTTTTTCAATAATTGAAAGTAATTCCTTAACCCTTTCATTCAAACATATATTCTCCTCTGTTAGCTCCTTGATTCGGTTGTCCTTAAGAATGCATTCACCACATAGCCTAACATCTCCTTCTGATGTCTCCATTGGCCGTGGTATGTCATCACCGATATCAAGGTACTCAAACAATGTGTTCTCATGTAGGGTAGGAATTAATTCAACAATAACCTGTCAATTACGAAGTACACAAATGTTACTACCTCTCTATCTAACTCAGATAGATCACATTTAAGAATAATTACCTCTTCAGACGAGAGTCGGTCGACAAGGCCCCTCACCCTACTAATATGCGAAGGAATATTCCTCTACTTATTTATTCGGGGCCCTTCAACATTGAATGGTTTTTGAATTGGTACATGCTCCAAAAACCATGCCTACACAAATTTTTGCAGCCAAATACATTAATGACATCAAAATATTATAAAATTTAATAAGATAATTCTACTCACTGCCAAAAGCCCTGCAAATCCCTTTAGGTAAGGGAGGTTGGTGGTGCTCTGGTTTCCCTGAGTTGATGAAAATAAGTCCCCAATCTTAGGTAATTGTGGAGACAAAAATTGATGAATAGCTTCTACCCAATTGAATCTACCTAGATTGTCATAATCATCTACTATATCTACAAGACCTAGAGGAACCTTATATGTACTAGACGAAAATAAAACACAAACAAATATATACAAAATATAAAATTTACACACTAATAACACATCATCCTCTGATTCAACACTTTTAGAAAAATGTTTAAGTAACTCCTCAAGTCTTGTTCTTGTAGGTTGTTTTTCTTTTGAGAAGTAAGTACGATAGAGGTCACCCGATGCTTTAGTTGAATTAATAGGGACCGAAACACCACAGTCCACTATACCCAGTATCAATGCAACATCTCGTCTGGAGAACGCAACCGGTACACCTGAAACAATTACAATATTTAGTTATCATCAAGAATATAGGCTTGAAATTATTCCACGTTGGGCCTGAAATGATTTCAATTCAGGCCCGACGTGGGCCTGAAATGAATTCAATTCAGGCCCGACGAGGGCCTGAAATGAATACATTTCAGGCCCGACCAGGGCCTGAAATGAATACATTTCAGACCCGACGAGGGCCTGAAATGAATTCATTTCAGGCCCGAGGTGGGCCTGAAATGTATTCATTTCAGGCCTACCGAGGGCCTGAACTAAATTAACTTCAGGCCCTCGGTAGGCCTGAAATGATTTTATTTCAGGCCTACCGAGGGCCTGAAGTCATTTTCACTTCAGTCCCTCAGTAGCCCTAAAATGAAATGATTAAACTTTATCAAAAACTAATCATTTGAGGCCATCTATATTACTGTCTTATCTTACTATAGATACTATAGATATTGTCTACAATTCATAACTAAAACTATTACCTGAGAATTTAAAACCTTGCGAGGTTGAATCCCAACTTTCAAATATATTAATCAAAATTCCACAGATATGCTGCAATTCTTGTATGTCCAGGAAAAAACTGAAAGGCGACCCTTTGATCTTCGCAATGTGTCGATCATTTAAAATGTCAAATTCTTCAAAAAATTGTTTAAAGTGGCCTAAAATACTGCACCAACGTAATTTTTGTCCAATGTCATCTGAATCCTACAGTTTATATACAGTACAAATTTATTCAGCAAAATAATTTTAAACATGTTGACAAACAATGCTGGTTTGACCTAAGCATATCGCTAACATACCTTGGTGGATAATGCCAAGGAAGAAGACGCTGAACCACGTACAGACCTTTTGCCTGACATTATCAAATAAATTCAACGTGCAGAAACCCTAACCCCTTGGTGTATTATGCCGATCAGTCTCCACTTCAACGTTAACACTAAAACCCACCTCAGGATCACACAGAAACGCTTTCGAGCAATGCCTAGGTTTTGGTTGTCCGCAGGGATTCGGGGGATGAGCTCACGACTATATCATAGCTAGGGCACGTAGGACTGCAAGAAGGCGAGTTCTTGCGCTGAGAGAGGTTGAGAGTGAGCTTTTATCCGAAATGAAGGACTTCCATTTACGTTGTTGCGCTGAGAGAGAACGGAGAAAATTTCGACTGCTACCCATCCGAACCACAAATTAATATTTTATTGATAAAGTGGTTCGGTTGTCTCGAAACTGTGTTTGATAAAGTCATTCTTTGGCGGGAGGGGTATAAAAGTAACTTCACTATATGGGATGCGCCCTTTGGTATAATAGAAACCATAGTACTCCTTTCGGTAATTACGAATAGTTGGATATGCCCTCTGGTAAATTGCCGATTTTAGAATAATGACTTTTTTTTTATGTAAAAGGTGAAATCACTCGTTATAACAAGAGGTCCAACTTCAGCACCAACTCTAACACCTTGTCAAAATAAATATATGAAGTGCTTGTAGGATAGCTTGATAAATAATACGTAAATATTATCATCATGAGATTAACTAGAGTTTAAAATTTAATAAAGTTAGTATATTTGTCTTCTCCATGTGTTAGATAAAAGATCCAAATTAATAATTTTTGTGATTTATTTTTTTCATGTTAACTTTAAAATGTATTAACGGTAGATAAAAGATCCGAATTAATAATTTTGATGATTTATTTTTTTCGTGTTAACTTTAAAATGAATTAACTGAAAGGTTGATGACAATCAAAAAAATCTTTTATCACCTTGTCTAAACATATGAAATTATAAACAGTGTTTCAGACTTCCAGTACATAAAATATTTGTTTATTTAACGTATGAAATTATTATTGTGATATCCTACATATAATTATACTAGTAGTTAGATGGTCAAATAATAAAAGTTTTAAAATTCTGATTGAAATAATGTTAATGATTATAAAACTTTAAAAAGCATTTTAAAAGGTGAAATAAAATTTGCTTCCATCAATTATAATATGTAGAATTTTACGTCGCTATTTGAGCTTCCATTTTTGTGTGACACGTGAATTTATATTATTAAGAAACAAATACATTAAATATGAGTTTATGTTGTTGGCTGTGAGTTTATGTGTAAAATTTATTGATTATTTGATTATTATTGATGGGCTGATGGTGAAATTGAATTCGTTATTAATAAGAGATGGTCTCCATAAAATTGGATAATTCCAATCGCCTAGCTAAGCATTAGTGAGAAGAATAGGTTATCATTGTCCAAATCCCTGCAAAAGATCTATATCTTTTAGACTTTTACTTCAGCAATTTACCAAAGGTCGTACGTAACAATTAAAAATTATCAATTCATGTACTATAGTTTATATTTTACCAAAGGGCGCAGACCATTAAGTGAACTTCCTATTATACCCTTGCCGCCACAAAATACCTTTTCCATTCACAATTTCGAGACATCCGAACCACTTTTGTAGTAAAATAATAATTTATGGTTCGGATGGCCAAGTAGTGGAAATTTTCTCAGCCTATATATACAT
The DNA here is from genome assembly GCA_024364735.1 of Boesenbergia rotunda. NCBI lineage: Eukaryota > Viridiplantae > Streptophyta > Magnoliopsida > Zingiberales > Zingiberaceae > Boesenbergia > Boesenbergia rotunda. The sequence goes on from JAGFNQ010002486.1 coordinate 296,289, forward strand.
TACTACCTTGCACAAGTAGAATCATCACGGGGATACGTATATATTTCGACCTTGCACAACTCAATTCATCAAGGCAGCTGAGGAAAATATGTGTTGAAGGAGAAAAAGCAAGCAACAGATTGGTAACAAATACAAATAGTAATGTACGTATGATTGTTATATTTGATATGGTATCAGACCTAGTTTTATACTTATCAAGTCTTGCTACAATTTTTATGTTTGGAGAAGTCTAAGGGTGATATGCATTACAAAATAAGGGCTCTCTGAAATTTGTTAAACTTAAGATAAATAAATGTTTGAATTCGACCTCGGGGTGATATCTTACCATATCAAGCACTAGGAGGGCCAAAAATTAAAGGAGTTCAGTCCCTGGGAGTGCATGATATCATTAGATTTCAGGCCCTAGGAGAGACTGAAATATATTGTTTTCAGGCACTGGGAGGGCCTGAAATAAAAGGAATTCAGGTCCTCCCAGAGCCTGAAATGAAAAGATTTCATGCCCTTACAGGGGCTGAAATCATTGGATTTGAGAGCCTGGGAGGGCCTAAATCAATATAATTCAGGCCCTCCAAGGGCCTGAAATATACTGATTTCATACCCTGTGAGGGCCTAAAATATAATGATTTCAGGCCCTGTGAGGGCATGAAATCAAAATATTTCAGGCCCTCAGGTTTTCCTAGGTCCTTGATTATGATTTTCAAAGTTTACAAAATTTAATTGTAATTTATTTTTCAGGGATGATAATGTTGTTGATGAAATTTTATCCGAGTATGGAATACTCTTGATAATAATGCTGTCACGGGGAATGGATCAGAAATTACAAGGAATTTGACAATTGATCTAAATGAAGAAGCAACTATCAAGAAGGTGAGGATTTGAATTCTTCTACAAGAGTTGTTGAATTCTTTGAGCCAACCTGGAGTGGGGAGGAAGGAATTGAAATCCGGAATGCAGATGAATTAGAACCCATTACAAGTGTACTAGAATTCCAAGCCGATGATATGCAGATTGAGTAATATGAATTCCCCCCAGATGAGTACAGTGACTTAGAGGAGGAGTTTCCATTAGCTGAAGATCCTTATATTTTAAATTCTCGATTGCTTGCTGGGCCAATTGGAGAGGTAGAGGCAAGAGATGGGCATGAATTTTTTGTGGGGCAGATATTTCCATCTAGAGAAGAATTCAAGAATGCACTTGTCAAACATGTCATGGTTAAGCATATGAGATATAACCCAGTTGACACCCGAAAAAATAGAGTTAAAGCAGTGTGCTTCAACCAACCATGTACATGGAAAGTAGTAGCAAGGGGGGAAGTAGAGTTCACTGTTACAAAATATATAAAGGAACACCAATGTGGAACTGTTAGGGAAAGTGCTGATCATCATACACGCTCTTCATCATTTGTTGCTTCTTTTATTGAAGAGCATTTTCTTCATAATGAACAATACAAACCAAGTATGATTATATCAGATATTAAAGCTAGATTTAGAGTGACCATATCATACAGAAAAGCATATATAGCTAGGGAGAAAGCATTGAAAAAGGTTGTTGGAGATTATGATGAGGCTTACAAAGATCTTCCATAATATCTGAGTGAGTTAAGAGCTAGAGATCCTGAAACGTATGTGGCACTATACAGGAATGGTGACAATCAGTTCCAGCGGTATTTTTGGGCTTTTGGTGCTTGCCGAAGGGTGTTCAGGTCTTATTTGCGTAGACTTATCGGAATTGATGCCACACACCTAAGAGGAAAGTATCTGGGAGTAATGTTGATTGCAACGACGATTGATGGTAATGACAATGTTCTTTCAGTTGCCTTCGCAATAGCTGAAGTTGAATGTGGGTCTGCATGAGAGTGGTTTTTGGAGCATACAAAGAGGTTCTTTGGTGTCGATGATCACTCAATCACCATAGTATCAGATAGACATCGGGGCATTATATCAGCAGTTAGAAAAGTCTACCCAAACGCGTATCATGCCTTTTGTTGCCACCACATGTGTTGTAATATGGTAACTGATACTGGAAGTAGAGCTGCTGTAGGTTTGTTTTGGGCAGCAGCACGAGCCAACACAACACTCCAATATGATATGATAATACAGACAATGCCTGAAAAACATCCAGTTTCCCATAAGTGGCTTCACAACATTGACCCTAAAAAGTGAGCAAATGCACACTTTACAGGGAGAAGGTACAAAATGCTTACCACGAATTGTGTCGAGAGCTTAAATGCTTTGTTCAAGTCTACACATGAGCTTCCCATAAACAGGTTAATTGATAATACAAGAAGAAAAGTTGCTCAATGGTTCTATAACCGTAGAGAGGAAGTCTCCAAGTTGCATGTTGCTTTGACACCTTATGCTACAAAAGAAATGGATTCAAGGAGAGAGAAAGCAAGAGCTTATAAGGTTCACCCTTACTCTCAATCAGAAATGGAAGTAGAAACATGGGGCACTTCATACATTGTTGATTTGGAAAAAAAGTTTTGTCATTGTGGGGAGTTTTAAATTTCAGGACTTCCTTGCTCATATGTTATTGTCATAATCATTCATAGGAACATGGATACACTCCCATATTGTGAGCATTATTTTTATTCTGAAATTTGGAAGTGGATTTACATGGATCGTATTTTTCCTTGTAGAAGCAAACAGTTTTGACCTACTGGAGTAAACGACATTACAGTTCTATGTCCTCGTAGCCTTGTGCAACCTGGTAGACGAAAGAAGGCACGGATAGAGTCCAGACACAATGGCAAGGTCAAACTAAAATGTAGCCGGTGCAAACAACATGGTCATAATAAAAGGACATGTAGAATACCGCCAGCCCCAAGGTCTTGAGTTAATTGGTATATGTAGTGACCCAATATTCTGATTGAAGTGTATATTTTGTATGGAGGATAACTGAATGTATATATTTTGTATATTGTACAGCTATAGTATTGTTAAAAAAACTAGTTGTTGTTAATGTTGTGACTTGAAGAAGTATTTCAATATTATGATACATTTCATCTTGTGTAAATTTACGTAAGCAGAATTGAGCAGTTGTGAAGTTTTCGGATTTTGAAACCCACAATAATGTTATTTCAGGTCTTGAAATCCTGAAGTCCTATGGTTTGTGAATATCTGTCATTTGTTTGCTTTGTTGATTCATTGTTCTGTGCCAACTGATACTGTATTAACACGTAATTGATAATCATTAGGACTATGTTTAGAGACCAAAAATACCATCTCCTAGCTATCTAAACCCTAACTACTGGTAATGAGTTTTGAGAAATCAAAATATCATAGGTCCATGAAACAAACCTCATGCTGTGCAAAATTCTGAAAATATGAGGTAATGATGTGGATGAAATTAAATTGTGGTATGCAATGTCTATGTAGGTACTCTCCTTTTTGTTTAATATTAAAAATAATTTCATAACATGTATATTTATATAAAATATTTACTCATTCTATTATTGAATTATTTGAAATCTGAAATGAGATTATTGTGTCAGGCCCTGTGTGGGCCTGAATATTATTGTTGCAGACCTAGCTTGGGCATGAAATGGAATTATTTCAGGCCCAGCGTGGGCCTGAAATGAGATTATTTCACGCCCACGCTGGGCCTGAAATAATATCATTTCAGGCTCATACTGGGCCTAAATGTGATTATTTCAGGCCCACTCTAGGCCTGAAATAATATCATTTCAGGCCAGCTGGGGCCTGAAATGAGATTATTCAGGCCCAGCGTGGGCCTGAAATAATCTAATTTCAGGTCCACGCTGGGCCTGAAATAATCTCATTTCAGGCCCAACGTGGGCTGTAATTTAAAATTAGAGTAGAGGAAAAGTAAGGTTCAATATTACTTATAGTATCGACAAGAGGACAGATTATAGATTAGAGATTACATAATAACAAGGATCGAAAGCAATGCACCAGTAGAGTATCAAAATAGTTTACATACATTATAACTACAAACATATATTGTTTGTCATTAAACATACATTATACAACTGAATCATTTTATTTCAGGCCCTGAGCGGGTTTCCTAAAATTCTTTTATTTCAGGCTCACCGTGGTCCTGAATTCAAATGATTCTAACAAAAGCAAGGTTCAATATTACTGATGGGTTCGACAACAATTACAGATTACAGATCATATATGAGACAAAAACAATGATCCAAAGCTATAGTTTCATTGATTTGAAAAGTAGTACATAGATTGTATAATTACAAATATACAATATTTGTGATCACAATTACATATGCATAGTATCAACAAAAATACTATTCACATATTTAGCTTCCAGCACTTGTCTCTCATTATTTTATAGCCCACTTGAAATCGATAATTTTTCATTTTCTTTTGGCTAAAATCTGTAGATCGTTGAAAAACCAGACTTTCTGCATACTGCATCATGAAAAATTCACAATCCAACCTGAAAAACCAATATTCACATTGTTGTCATCTTATATATCCAACCATGAAATCAATTGTTATTTTTAACAAAAATAAACATCCTCTTACGATCTGCTTTGGGTGGGTCCTTCTACAACAATTTTATTAAACTCTGTCCCAGCTATGGCAGGCAATCCTTTATTCCATATCTTGTAATAAGACCAGTTCAAATTTTTGAAAAACGGCACCTACACAGATATGACATTAGTAACAATTATATTGGTATGAAACTTTTTGTTGAGGTATATCTATGAAATAGAAAACTTACAGTTTTTTCAAATTGGGCAGTGTACTCTTCTGTGGCGCCGAGAGAATTATAATGATGGATACTACCTTCCACGAGGTCAATAATCATTAGATGTCAATGATCATCTGCATTATTTAGAGGACAGATGATATATCTAATTGGTTTATCCGTATCAGTAGCAATAGTTTGTTCAAAAGCCTGAGCGTGAATCGCCTCAAAAAGTTCTTGTGGTTATTAAAAAGGAAGTGTCAGTGGACTAAATCATAGAAAAAAACAACAAAACAAGTAGCTAATTGACTTACATCAAACCCCACCCCACAGAATATGGAGGGATGGTAGGGTGAGTTACACACTTTTGCTTTATTTCCAAGAATAGTCCAGTATGTATTGATGCAATCCCCGGTGGTGTAGTCATTCCAATCAAATATTTGCAAAAAAGATTGGATATCTAATGTAAAGGACCCATTGGACTATACTGGATTCAACTCATACCTACATGCAAATAAGATAAGCAACTTAATAACAATGTGAATGATTAAATTTTATTAATGAATGTCAATAATTATCAATGATTTACAATATTTTTCCAAATGCAATAGCAACTAACTCACTTTAATTTACTAAGCTTTAATAATGTTTCAACAATCTCTGCATCTTTAGTCTTCTTAAAACATGCCCTGGAATTCTTCAAGATTTTGCTTTTCACCTTTTGAAATTCTTTAGCTTTAGTTGTGTGATGTTCAGATATGTTAGTTTGGGTGGAGGTCGCAGATTTTGTTGTTTGCATTGTAGTATCTGACATTGATGGGGCAGGAGGCTCGTCATCTTCATCTTCATCTTCATCCTCATCCTCCTCCTGAACAACTTATTTGCCCTTGCCTTTGGCCTGGTAGGTTTGTCTGACCTGAGTTATTTTCCTTTTTTTGGCAAGTGGCTCACCTTCATCTGACCCTTTGCTTTGCAATTGTTCATGCAGCTGTTTGATTTTTTGGTTAGACTGAAGTATGAGAGACTCTCTTACAGCTATCCTTTTATCATTTTGCTCCTCTTGTTGTTTAAGCTGCGAATCTTTGTCACCAATTATTTTATCCTTTTCAAGAATGATCTCATCTTTTTGTTTCAGCTGGGACTCCTTCTCTGCAATTATTGTTTCTTTCTGAGTAATAATTTGATCATTGGCACTGATGGTTGTTGCCGTCTCACTTTTGGCTTCCTCCAAACTTTTAATTGCTATATTTACTTGTTACTCTAAGGTTTCAATTTGTTCTTGTTTTTGTATACATATATTGCAGGCTTCCATTTGTAAGGGATGTAGCCTTCCTTGTGTTGCCTGGCTTCCTTCTGGTGCCTCCTGTAATACCTCACTTTCTACCTCAAGTGGTTGAGTTGGAGGAGAGTAGTCAGGTACCAAATCATGCTCTATATCAAACGGAATTAAATCAACAATAATTAAATTTGTGGCCACACGATCTATCATCCTCTTGATAGTCTCAACATAGGCTTTAGGCCAAGTCCAGCGAAGTATTCTTGGCAATCTATGAGGATGTTCAGGAGCAGCAATACTAATATGTTCATTAACCCATACCTGCAACATCATTATAATCAGTAAATAATATTCATCATCAAATTATATTAGCAGGTATATGTACTCTAACTTACAGCCAAAATATTTGGAAATCTCTTGAGCAAGGGAGCCTTGGTCGGTTGGGTTGAATCACCTACATGTGGTCTATGCCTCAATGTCACCTCCTTTCCAATGGCTCCCACCTGAGGAGCCATGAAATTGTACACGGCATTGCACCAATTGTAGTTTGGTAGATTGTCAAAATCATCTACGCAATCAATAAGTGACAGGGCAGGAATGACAAGTATGCTGCTACTACCACAAAATAGCACTGTACAAAAAAAATAGAGTATATACAACTGACAGTACAGCTTGTCATTGGATGTAGACTTTATTAGCAGTTTCTCCAAATGCCGTGCAGAACAACTGGAATCTTCAAAATACTCCTTGTATAGTGGGCTGGAGGCCTCATTCAATTCAAGTTGGACTATCTCTCCATGGTCAGGTAGCCCTAGAATAAGTGATATATCAACCTTTGTGAAATTGAGTTTTTTCCCATGGAATACAAAGCTATGTTCTTCTTCATCCCAATTATCAAACATGTTCTGAACCTGGGGTCTTACACAAGAACTAGTAAGAAGGTCGAGGACCCAAGAAAAGAGTGTTTCTCGAAGCAACTATTCTTGTGCTGGTGTGGGTGGAACAGAATCAATAAAATTTTTGAAATGGCAAAGGCTACTTTTCCAGTTCATTCGTTTACTTCGACCTCTGTTGGCAAAACTTGTATACTGGGTAGGCAATTTGATTTTTCGTTGTGGCAGCTGTTTTTTCCCATGACTTCCCCTAGGGACTTGCTCTTTCTTAGATTTGGTGGGAGCAACATTCTTTGAAGATGATCTTTTTTGACCCATACCGAACTTAGCAACCATCAAATAAAAAATTATTTGACACAAACAAACAATGACACTTAGAATTCATTCATAAAAGGGCCTCTCAAATTCAGTCTTTCACTGAAAATTATCGCTAACCCTAGGTGAAAAGCAAGAACTGAAATGACAAACTAAAAATTAGGGTACGTACAATTCGATTAGTGCGATGACGAGGATGTCGCCCACAACTACTCCAATGAAGACAAGCACGCTACCTTGAAATCGCAACAAATCTGGAGCTAGAAGACGATTGCTGAGCACTAGGCACTAAGGGGCGCTATAAAGCTGAGTGACTACTGGGCCTGATATAAAATGATTTCAGGCCCTAGGCGACCCTTTTTTCTTTATATGTATTATAAATATAATTTAGGTTATATCTATTTTTATTTCTAAAAATAAAACTAACTTTGTTATATATCAAATATATTTCTGATTTATCATGTGTATTTTATTGATTATGTATTTATATTTAATTTTCAAGGCTCTAAAATTCACATATAGATGAACGACGCTGGGCCTAAAATAAGAGTTATTCAGGCCCACGGTGGGCCTGAAATAAAATTATTTCAGGCCCACGGTGGGCTTGAAATAAAATTATTTCAGGCCCACGGTGGGCTCGAAATAAAATTATTTCAGACCCACCGTGGGCCTGAAATAATTTTATTCAGGCCCACGGTGGGCTTGAAATAAAATTATTTCAGACCCACCGTGGGCCTGAAATAATTTTATTCAGGCCCATAATGGCCTGAAATAAAATGAATTCAGGCCTACGGTGGGCCTGAAATAAAATGACTTCAAGGCCAGGGTGGGTCTGAATGACTTGAAGCCCAGGGTGGGTCTGAAAACCCTATATCAGTAGAGAGAGTTGAGCTAGGAGATGATATATCAGTGAGTTTTGAGCAAAACTCACTGATGGACCTATCATATCAAGAAATCTGAAAACCCTATATCAGTAGACAGGGTTGACCTAGGAGATGATATTTTTGGTGTCCAACCCTTTAATCTTGCTGTATCACCAACGCTATAGTAGTAGTTTAGATATATCAGTGAGTTTTGAGCAAAACTCACTGATGGACCTACCATATCTGGATTTCTGAAAACCCTATATCATTAGACAGGGTTGAGCTAGGAAATGATATTTTTGGTGTCCAAACCTCTAATCTTGTTGTATCACCAATGCTATAGTAGTAGTTTAGATATATCAGTGAGTTTTGAGCAAAACTCACTGATGGACCTACCATATCTGGATTTCTGAAAATCCTATATCATAAGACAAGGTTGAGTTAGGAAATGATATTTTTGGTGTCCAAATCTCTAATCTTGCTGTATCACCAATGCTATAGTAGTAGTTTAGATATATCAGTGAGTTTTGAGCAAAACTCACTGATGGACCTACCATATCTGGAATTCTGAAAACCCTATATTATTAGACAGGGTTGAGCTAGGAAATGATATTTTTGGTGTCCAAACCTCTAATCTTGCTGTATCACCAATGGTATAGTAGTAGTTTAGATATATTAGTCTAATCTTGCTGTATCAACAATGGTATAGTAGTAGTTTAGATATATCAGTGAGTTTTGAGCAAAACTCACTGATGGACCTACCATATCTAGAATTCTGAAAACCCTATATCATTAGACAGGGTTGAGCTAGGAAATGATATTTTGTTGTCCAAACCCCTAATCTTGCTGAATCACCAATGCTATAGTAGTAGTTTAGATATATCAGTGAGTTTTGAGCAAAACTCACAGATGAACCTACCATATCTGGAATTTTGAAAACCCTATATTATTAGACAAGGTTGAGCTAGGAAATGATATTTTTGGTGTCCAAACATCTAATCTTGTTGTATCACCAATGCTATAGTAGTAGTTTAGATATATCAGTGAGTTTTGAGCAAAACTCACTGATGGACCTACCATATCTGGAATTCTGAAAACCCTATATCATTAGACAGGGTTGACCTAGGAAATGATATTTTTGGTGTCCAAACCTCTAATCTTGCTGTATCACCAATGGTATAGTAGTAGTTTAGATATATCAGTGAGTTTTGAGCAAAACTCATTGATGGACCTACCATATTTAGAATTCTGAAAACCCTATATCATTAGACAGGGTTGAGCTAGGAAATGATATTTTTGGTGTTCAAACCTCTAATCTTACTATATCACCAAAGTTATAGTAGTAGTTTAGATATATCAGTGAGTTTTGAGCAAAACTCACTGATGGACCTACCATATCTGGATTTCTGAAAATCCTATATCATTAGACAGGGTTGAGCTAGGAAATGATATTTTTGGTGTCCAAACCTCTAATCTTGTTGTATCACCAATGTTATAGTAGTAGTTTAGATATATCAGTGAGTTTTGAGCAAAACTCACTGATGGACCTACCATATCTGGATTTCTGAAAACCCTATATCATTAGACAGGGTTGAGCTAGGAAATGATATTTTTAGTGTCCAAACCTTTAATCTTGCTGTATCACCAATGCTATAGTAGTAGTTTAGATATATCAGTGAGTTTTGAGCAAAACTCACTGATGGACCTACCATATCTGGAATTCTGAAACCCCTATATCAGTAGACAGGGATGAGCCAAGTTGGGCCTGAAATGAAGCTATTCAGGCCAACACTGGGCCTGAATTGAAGTGATTTCAGGCCCACCTTGGGCCTGAAATCATTTTATTTCAGGCCCACGGTGGGCCTGAAATCATTTATGTTCATGCTCACCTTGGGCATTAAATACAATAATGATTTATAGTATAATATTCTATATTTTTCTATAAGATGTGACCAAATCCTCTAATTTTATTGAATTATTAAATTTTATCAAAACATTCTTATAGTTTTTATAATTTGAAACAAGTTTTTTAAATTTATGGTAGACATACTCCATCTTACTAAGTAAATACTGAATGCAAAGGAGCTGAATTATGTCCATACTCGATATCAGTAGTTAGAGTTAATCAAAGATATGTTATTTATGGTGTGCAAACTTAGTCTCAATCATTATGAGTTATGTTTTCTTACCGTATCAGTTGGTACCCTACATTGCAACAACTCAATGTGAATCAACATTATACAATTGTTTTGTTTTTCTGGACAATAAATTATATTTATTCAAATTACACAATTTCTATACAAATGGAGCTAGGAAATGATCAGCAAAGGATTTTTTTTACAACATTACTTCAAGTGATTGACATCCTCATGTTTTACAATACATGTCTCTCATAATATTTACTGTCAGATCAAATCTCATTTTCGTCATATCTCCTTGTTTGAAATCCATCTTCTCATCGTATAGGAGACATCGGACGTATTGCATAACAAAGAAGGCACACCCCATGTTAGTGATATGAGAGAAGTGTCCTAAGGCAATCGCCTTATGATTGTAATCATTTACTTAAATAAATGAAAATTCACTATTTAAGTATACATGTTTGTGTATTTGATTGGGATCTTAAACTCATCTACTGAATGTCCGCAATACAATTCACAGCATAAGAGAATTTTGATGAGATCACAACTAATGATTATCTCTACATGTGCAATTGTGAAGTATTGAAAATATCCCTAGTCGATGAATTGATAAAAACGGACACTATCAATTCTGTTGAGACTAGCATGGGTTATTCTCTAATCAGCTGATTCTCACTGGCTGGTGACATTGGGATGTCCGAAGATAAACATGGATGCTAGTTAAGGGAACTAGTTCATTGGAGTGACTAGCTGTAAAACTTCATATGGTAATCTATATAGATATGTCAGTGAAGTTCTTACTGCAGCTTAAGTACGATGTTCCTTTGACTTGCGGTGTTCAAGTCATCTTGGTCATGGAGACTTATACTTTAACATCTTAAGCAAGCATCTCCAAGGAGGTGTGGACCCAGGATGATTGGGTATAAGCCGAAGTGCCCGAAGATGTTTGAACAGCCTACAAAGGATTCACCACTCCTTGCGAGGAGATGTATACCCGCGCCTATCGTTGGATTGTTACTCAAAGCCTCTGGCTAGAGCATGTCATGTTTAGAGTATGAGTCTCTTAAATACATGAGAGTAATTAGAAATACAAAGGACGAGAAAGACACTACTTGGGCTAGGTGTGACGTAGTCAGCTTAGTGGGGACTGACACACACAGACCATGTCCTGAACCAAGTGGGTATAAGATGGTGAAGGGAATGGGGGCACTATTCATTAGAGCTGCTGAATTATTTCAGAATTACTTCTGAGGTCAACCGTTGATCTTTCGATTAATTGGAGGTCATGATGTACTACTAGGTGCCACTCATGATCGTTCTATAATTAGTTGATTATAGACGGCCAACATAAATCGAAAGCCTATTTAGTCACACGCACTACGAGTAATCTGAGGGATTTAATACGAGTTAAAAATTGGATTTTCCGATCAAGAGAAATAAGTCGAATCTGAGTTAATCAGAGGCGCAACGGAAGCTAAAAATGGCTAAGTCTTTTGAAGGCTTATTGGGCGAATTAAATGAGTTTAATTCGCGATGGGTTCGGCTCGGTTTGGTCAACCAAAGAGGGTACCCACCCTCTTTGGTTTGGCCGGCCACAATAAAAGAGAGAACCAATTTATTTGGTTTATTTTATAAAATAAATCAAGTGCGATTTGTTTTATAAATTATGGATAAATAAATTTGTATAAAGAAATTTATATAAAGAAATTTATAGAAATTTATTCTTTTTTATGGAAATTAAAATGATCCATGGAATGGTTTATTTTAATTTTATAAAATCAATTATGAATTGATTTTTCCATAATAAGAAAATTTATAAATTTTTTGTAAAATTTATTCCATAATAAAAGGAGAGATGTATTTGTTTTATTATAAAATTAGTTATAATAAAACTTGGTTTAAACGGAATAATTCATAAAGAAAATTTATAGGATAAATTTCTTATGAAAAATTCCGTTAAAGGGGAGACTTGGCAAGGGAGAGGCTACTATATAAAGGAACCAAGGCTGGGCTTGATTTCCTTAATAGATTGATCAAGAGATTAACTCTCTCCCTCTCTCTCTCTAACTCTCTCTCTCTAGGGTCGGCGCCCTTTCTCTCTCTAGGGCCGGCTCTCTCTCCTCCCCTAGGGCCGGCGCAAGCACCTAGGGTGCCCGTGAGTTTCCTCCACCAAGTTCGTGCCGAAGAAGAAGAAGAAGCGGATCGCGACTCCTTCCTTCCTTTCCCGGAATTTTGATTCCGTTACTTGGTGGTTAGTTTCCATCCTTCTCTCTTGATTTTCTAGTTGTGTCTTTGGAGAATCTAGTAGTTCTCGTCGACACAAAACTCGTGGCTTTGCGAAGTCATCCGGAAGAGAACTCGGCGTGGACGCGAATAGAGGCGGAGCTTCCAAGGGACGCTAGGTTGGATCTCGTCCCTTACTTCGACTTACGCGTGGTATTAAGTAAATTAGTTTACTTTTCCGCAAAGTTTTAATTTATGATCATGTCCACACATCATAAGGTTGCATGCTAGATACGTGTTTAAAATAATTTGAGAAATTATTTTTATGCTAATTCTTCCGCTGCACGTAAAAATTTAAAATTTTACGAACCCGTATCCTTGTCAACATGCACCTGGTCCCAACAGTGGTATCAGAGCCGGTTAGTGTTCGACATAATCATATAATTGTTTTGAGGAAGACTTTGTCATAATCTCAATTTTGGAAAAATTTTCAATTATGGAAATTTTCCAATTATTATCAGTTTTAGATTTAGGAATTTCAAAGTTTGGAAATCCTCATGAAATTTCGCAAACGTTTGAAATATCCTAGTTTCTGAAATTTTATGATAATTGTGAAAACTTCCCATCTTTGGAAACTTTCCAATTTTGGAAATTTTCTATTTTAGAAATTTTCTAATTTTGGAAATATGTAAGTTTTCTTTGTACCAGAAACTTACAATTATTCTGAAAACCTATTATGAAATCTCGCAATTTTGGGCACTTTCTTTCAAGAAAGTCTAGACAAATTTATGGACAATTAAATTTGAATTGGGTTTTAAATTGAAAACAAAATTCTTTATTTTGGATTGAGCCTCGGGGAGCCGTCCAATTTAAAGTTAGTTGTTGTAATTTAATTTCCCAATTTTAAATGAAATTGTCATGTTTAATTTGGTTACGCTTCCGAAGCGGACCAAATTGGATTTACGACAAATTACTTTTCTTTGGGTATCTGAGCCTCGGGGAGCCACCCTTAGAAAACGATTTGTTGTAAATTAATTAAATCCATGAATAAAATATGATTTAAGAGGTGATGCTCTTACATATTGTTGTCTCCAAAATTAATTAGGAAAATGGTTTCCTATAGAGTTTCTTAAATGAGATTTTTATGAAAATAATATGTGGTTGAATTAAGGGAATTGTCTCTTAATTTAATAAGATTTGATTTAGAAAAATCAAAGTCTTAAACATATTATTTCCGAAATTGATTATGACAATTTAGGAAATCGTTTCCCAAAACAATTCCTTTAATAAAGTATGAAATTAGAATTAGGAAATCCGGTTCCTAATTCAATTCATGGGACTTGATAAATTAAGTCACACACATACTTTATTAAGGAAATCGTTAGTCATGACATAATTATATGTCATGAATGTGCTTAGAAAAGAAAGGATGAGACTCAAAACCCCTTACAAAATATTAAGGCCAACACCTTCCATTAATTTGGTTAGAATCGGAGTTTTGTTTCTTGTTTGGGTTGATGGACACATCCATGCCCAGCTTGAACCTCAACATGTTCAAACCATGGAATTAGTATATGATTAATATAGTTGGAGTCAGAGGTCAATCCTTAGTTATGGTTGTTGGATACATCCAAGCCTGACTAAACGGTTGAATGAGCACCAACCATATTAAAACTATTTCTTGATTAATGGGTCAGCCTTAAGCTTGGAGCATCGATTTGTTGTGCCACAGCCAAGGTCGATGCAAAGAGAGGTGCAGTTGGGTGCTATGTATAATGTCGCATACTTGTTAATGAGTTAACAACCCAATGATTTATGCAAACATTCAATTAGTTGATAGCATAAAGTGATAGTTACATATATGTGATATGTAATCGGTATAATTACCTACCTTCATAGCTAAGAATAACTTGATGGCTACAGCCATGGTGGTTCTTATCTATGGTTGGATATCAACCTATTTGGAGATGTTCCTACGATCTCCCGAATTGATAAAAAGGGTTATTCAATTTGAAAAATAAATAGGAATTTTATTAATGTATGTTGATACATTCTTTAATCATTCTTCTCACATAATCTCAATTTGTATTTCTAGGATAATCACTCGATCATGTCTTCTCTGAATTTGCGTTCCATTTTGGACACCAATAAACTGACTGGGCCAAACTTCATGGACTGGCTTCGAAACCTGAGGATAGTCCTCAAGGCAGAGAAGCTTGCATATGTCCTTGAAGATCAACTTCCAACCATCCTCCAGAAGGTGCAACTCCAGACCAGCTAATGGCCTATCAGAAACATGTGACCGATTCTGAACTTGCGAGTCGCATCATGCTAGCCTCTATGATACCTGAGCTGCAAAAGCAGCATGAGCATATGGATGCTTATACCATCATCTTCCATCTTCATGAGTTGTTTGAAGAGCAGGCGAGATCCGAAAGGTTCGAAGTCTCCAGACTCCTCTTCACCACTAAGATGCAGGAAGGCACTTCTGCCTCGCAGTTTGTGTTAAAGATGTTGGGGTACATTGAGCGACTGAGCACACTCGATTTTGCAATGGATCATGAACTAAGTATTGACTTAATTTTGAATTGTTTGCCCAAAAGTTATTCACAATTTGTGATGAACTATCGGATGAACAAACTAGAGACTACCATTCCTGAGTTGCTCAACCTGCTGAAGACTGTGGAGCCTTCTGTAAAGTCGGATCAAAAGACGGTACTGTTAGTTGGTTCCTCGAAGAAAGGTTCTAAGAGGAAGGCCAAAGAATAGAATAAAGGGAAGAAGAAAAACGCCAAAAAGACTGAAAAGAAACCAAAAGGAACTTGCCATCATTGTGGCAAGGAGGGTCACTGGCGAAGAAACTGCAAGGTTTATCTTGAGTCCTTGAAGAATAAGGCATTCGATACCCCATCCTCTTCAGGTATCTTCGTTATTGAATGTCACTTTATTTCCTCAAATACCTGGGTACTTGATACTGGGTGTAGCTCACATATATGTAATGACATACAGGGGCTAAGGAATAGAAGAAAACTCGTCAAAGGAGAAGCAAATTTGCGAGATGGAAATAGAGCAAAGATTGCTGCTGTTGCCATCGGAACATATTTGCTAAAGCTCCACACTGGACGTATCTTAGAATTGGATAATTGTTATTTTGTTCCTTCGTTAATAAAGAACATTGTATCTATTTCATGTTCGAATGAAAAGGGTTATCATTTAACTTTTAGTAACAATTGTTGTTACATAACTTTAAATGGCGTTCTTTATGGGAATGGAACTTTGTGCAATGGTATCTACACGTTAGATTTATCCAATGACGTTTTCAATATCGAAGTTAGCAATAAACGTGCTCGAATAGATAATCGAATAGACTCCTACACTTGGCATTGCCGTCTTGGCCATGTAAGTAAGAAACGCATGACCGAATTACACCGATGTGGAATTCTGGAATCATTTGAACCCGGTTCATTTGATACATGTGAATCATGCTTAAAAGGCAAGATGACCAAATTACCCTTTTCTGGAAAAGGTAATCCAGTGGGAGAATTGCTTGGTCTAATACATACTGATGTATGTGGACCAATGTCAACTCTTGCACAAGGAGGCTGTAGCTACTTCATCACCTTTATCGATGATCACTCACGATTCGGGTATGTGTTCTTGATGAAACACAAATCTGAAGCTTTTGAGAAATTCAAAGAGTTCAGAAATGAAGTAGAGAAACAGCTTGGCAAAAGTATTAAGATACTTCGATCCGATCGAGGTGGTGAATACTTAAGTCAAGAGTTTCAAGATTATCTTAGGGACAATGGGATATTGTCCCAATGGACTCCGCCGTATACACCACAGCATAATGGTGTATCTGAGTGGCGCAACCGAACCTTAATGGACATGGTTAGGTCAATGATGAATCATGCAACTCTTCCAAAATCCTTTTGGGGCTATGCACTTAAGACAACTGTTTACTTGCTAAACAGAGTCCCGACCAAGGTAGTCTCTACTACTCCATATGAGACATGGAATAGTAAGAAACCTCACTTAACTCACCTTAAGATATGGGGTTGTCCTGCTTATGTGAAGTGGACTGTATCAGACAAATTGGATGCTAAGTCTGATAAATATCTATTTTTTGGATACCCTAAGGAAACGAAGGGTTACCAATTCTATCATCCCTTGGAACAAAAGGTGTTTGTTTCAAGGCATGCTGTATTTCTGGAAAAAGAATTTCTTTTACAAGAAAATAGTGGGAGTGGCATTGAACTTGATGAAGTTCAAGAAACTCCAATAGACATTAAAGAGACACCTAGTCTAGACCCACAACCAATAACTCATAATGATGAGCTATCAGTTGAACCTAAAACAACACCACCTCTTCGAAGGTCTGATAGGACATGCAATATTCCAGAGAGATACGGATTTCTCATAAGTGAATCGAACGACGTGTTACTCATAAGCGATGACGAATCTATCAGTTATGAAGATGTTCTGAAAAGTTCAGAAAGGGACAAATGGCTTGAAGCCATGAAGTCGGAAATGGATTCCATGTACGAAAATCAAGTATGGGACTTGGTTAACCCACCTGAAGGGATTATGCCCATAGGGTGCAAGTGGGTTTTCAAGAAGAAAACCGACATGGAAGGTAATTATGCTTAAATCCATTCGGATGCTCCTGGCCATAGCAGCTCATTATGATTATGAGATATGACAAATGGATGTGAAAACAGCTTTCCTTAATGGAAACCTGCTTGAGGATGTATACATGATACAACCTGAAGGTTTCACATCGGTTGATAAAACCTAAGTATGCAAGCTTCGACGATCCATATATGAACTGAAGCAAGCATCCAGGAGCTGGAACATCCGTTTTGATGAGACAATCAAAGAATTTGATTTCTCACAAAATCCTGACGAACCTTGGGTGTACAAGAAGGTTAGTGGGAGTGCAGTCGTATTCCTAGTATTATATGTCGATGACATATTACTTATAGGAAACGATATATCAGTTTTACAGACAGTTAAAATTTGGTTCTCCAAAACCTTCTCCATGAAAGGCCTGGGAGAAGCAACCTATATCCTTGGGATTAGAATCTATAGAGATAGATCAAAACGGTTGCTTGGTCTTTCGCAGTCTACATATATAGACCGAGTGCTAAAAAGGTTTAGCATGTCGGAATCCAAGAAAGGTTACCTTCCCATCAAGCATGGGATCAACCTTTCAAAGTCTATGTGTCCGCGCACAGAAGACGAGAGGATTTGCATGAATAAGATTCCTTATGCATCCGCGATAGGATCTATCATGTATGCTATGTTATGTACTAGGCCCGATGTATCATATGCTCTGAGCGTCACGAGCAGATACCAGTCTGATCCAGGTATGGATCACTGGGCGGCTGTCAAGACAATCCTTAAGTACTTAAGAAGAACTAAGGATGTGTTCCTAATATATGGAGAAGGAGATATGGTAATACGTGAGTATACAGATGTCAGTTTCCAGACAGATAAGGATGACTCCAAATCTCAGTCTGGATACGTATTTACTTTGAATGGAGGCGCAATAAGTTGGAAGAGTTCCAAACAAGACACCGTAGCGGATTCTACCACGGAAGCGGAATATATCGCAGCTTCGGAAGCAGCAAAGGAAGCAGTCTGGATCAAGAAGTTCGTTTCCGAACTTGGTGTGGTTTCAACCATTGATGAAGCAGTGCCGGTTTACTGCGACAACAATGGAGCTATTGCACAAGAAAAGGAACCAAGGTCTCATCAGCGATCCAAACACGTGCTTCGCCGCTATCATCGGATAAGTGAGATTATAAGTAGGAATGATATACAAATTGAGAAAATTCCCACTGAAAGGAATTTAGCGGATCCTTTAACTAAGGCCTTGCCTCAGAGCAAGTTTGAGGGTCATGTTAGAGCCTGTGGTATTGGATACCGTAGCGATTGGCATTAGACCAAGTGGGAGTTTGTTAGTGATATGAGAGAAGTGTCCTAAGGCAATCGCCTTATGATTGTAATCATTTACTTTAATAAATGAAAATTCAGTATTTGAGTATACATGTTTGTGTATTTGATTGGGATCTTAAATTCATCTACTGAATGTCCGCAATACAATTCACAGCATAAGAGAATTTATGATGAGATCACAACTAGTGATTATCTCTACATGTGCAATTGTGAAGTATTGAAAATATCCCTACTCGATGAATTGATAAAAATTGACACTATCAATTCTGTTGAGACTAGCATGGGTTATTCTCTAATCAGCTGATTCTCACTGGCTGGTGACATTGGGATGTCCGGAGATAAACATGGATGCTAGTTAAGGGAACTAGTTCATTGGAGTGACTAGCTGTAAAACTTCATATGGTAATCTATATAGATATGTCAGTGAAGTTCTTACTGCAGCTTAAGTGCGATGTTACTTTGACTTGCGGTGTTCAAGTCATCTTGGTCATGGAGACTTATACTTTAACATCTTAAGCAAGCATCTCCAAGGAGGTGTGGACCCAGGATGATTGGGTATAAGCCTACAAAGGATTCACCACTCCTTGCGAGGAGATGTATACCCGGGCCTATCGTCGGATTGTTACTCAAAGCCTCTGGCCAGAGCATGTCATGTTTAGAGTATGAGTCTCTTAAATACATGAGAGTAATTAGAAATCCAAAGGACGAGAAAGACACTACTTGGGTTAGGTGTGACGTAGTCAGCTTAGTGGGGACTGACACACACAGACCATGTCCTGAACCAAGTGGGTATAAGATGGTGAAGGGAATGGGGGCACGATTCATTAGAGCTGCTGAATTGTTTCAGAATTACTTCTGAGGTCAACCGTTGATCTTTCGATTAATTGGGGGTCATGATGTACTACTAGGTGCCACTCATGATCGTTCTATAATTAGTTGATTATAGACGGCCAACATAAATCGAAAGCCTATTTAGTCACACGCACTACGAGTAATCCGAGGGATTTAATACGAGTTAAAAATTAGATTTTCCGATCAAGAGAAATAAGTTGAATCTGAGTTAATCAGAGGCGCAACGGAAGCTAAAAAAGGCTAAGTCTTTTGAAGGCTTATTGGGCGAATTAAATGAGTTTAATTCGCGATGGGTTCGGCTCGGTTTGGTCGGCCAAAGAGGGTACCCACCCTCTTTGGTTTGGCCGGCCACAATAAAAGAGAGAACCAATTTATTTGGTTTATTTTATAAAATAAATCAAATGCGATTTGTTTTATAAATTATGGATAAATAAATTTGTATAAAGAAATTTATATAAAGAAATTTATAGAAATTTATTCTTTTTTATGGAAATTAAAATGATCCATGGAATGGTTTATTTTAATTTTATAAAATCAATTATGAATTGATTTTTCATAATAAGAAAATTTATAAATTTTTTGTAAAATTTATTCCATAATAAAAGGAGAGATGTATTTGTTTTATTATAAAATTAGTTATAATAAAATTTGGTTTAAACGGAATAATTCATAAAGAAAATTTATAGGATAAATTTCTTATGAAAAATTCCGTTAAAGGGGAGACTTGGCAAGGGAGAGGCTACTATATAAAGGAACCAAGGCTGGGCTTGATTTCCTTAATAGATTGATCAAGAGATTAACACTCTCCCTCTCTCTCTCTAACTCTCTCTCTCTCTAGGGTCGGCGCCCTTTCTCTCTCTAGGGTCGGTTCTCTCTCCTCCCCTAGGCCCGGCGCAAGTACCTAGGGTGCCCGTGAGTTTCCTCCACCAAGTTCGTGCCGAAGAAGAAGAAGAAGCGGATCGCGACTCCTTCCTACCTTTCCCGGAATTTTGATTCCGTTACTTGGTGGTTAGTTTCCATCCTTCTCTCTTGATTTTCTATTTGTGTCTTTGGAGAATCTAGTAGTTCTCGTCGACACAAAACTCGTGGCTTTGCGAAGTCATCCGGAAGAGAACTCGGCGTGGACGCGAATAGAGGCGGAGCTTCCAAGGGACGCTACGGTTGGATCTCGTCCCTTACTTCGAGTTACGCGAGGTACTAAGTAAATTAGTTTACTTTTCCGCAAAGTTTTAATTTATGATCATGTCCACACATCATAAGGTTGCATGCTAGATACGTGTTTAAAATAATTTGAGAAATTATTTTTATGCTAATTCTTCCGCTGCACGTAAAAATTTAAAATTTTACGAACCCGTATCCTTGTCAACATGCACCTGGTCCCAACACTTCACGCTGAAAATAACAAACAGTATTTCTGATTTCAATAAGTGTGGTAATAAAACACTTTTGTGATTTTAAATTTTTGAAACTCTTCCTCAGTTACTTACCTATGTTCTTGTTGGGGACATTTTTGTCTGACGGAGAGCTATTTGTCCAAGGGATGATAACTTTGTAGATATGGATGAATAGCCATAAGTTCCTCGCGAGTATATTGTTTAAGTTCTTTTACCTGTAAAATATATAATGATTTTCAATGACATTTTTTACCAAATGATGAACATATATATGAATATAGGTAGGTTGCTCACCGCTGAGTCAAAATCATGCTTATATTTACGGCCACTAGCAAGAGAATTTAAATGATTGAAAGTCATTGCTTCTGTATCCACTGCCAACAAGTGAAAGTGTGTATATCACTGCACAAAGGTATTAAAATATATCTAACCCCTTGTTCTATCCTATCATTCTTCATCACTTGTTGCAGGGAAAACTTTCTTGACGATCTTATTGAAACCTACAAATTTGCATCATCAAAATTATTAATAACCACATCATAATATTATGTCTTCTACAATCCATTAATTGATACTAATTTACATCACTTACTGTGAAGAAGGTTGAACAATATATTGATTTGTTGTATGACCTACCACATGTGGATGCTCCCCTAAATATAATTTTACAAAAGGCATCAATGACCTCGCCTTTTGTAAAAACCTGTCCATTGACGATTTGTAAGAATGAATGCAAATTCAAAGCAAAGGGTGCATCCTCCCAGATAAATTCATTAGCCAACCTGTCAAGTTATTTGATAAGATTATATATTAAAGGCCCAAATATATTAACTAAACTATGTTTCATAACTTACTTTAGGTTCTCCAATTTATTTATCAGGTGGGCCACTTTTTATCTTGATTTTTCTTCTTCGACTTCAGAAAATGCTTCTTCACAAACTACATCCATCAAATTTAGACCAACCTAATTAATGACCAAATTCAATAAATTTTACATAATTTCTATGAAAATAACTCACATACATCAATGCCTTGTTGCCTCATTTTGTATAGTTCGGAGGTCCTTCTTTTTTCCCCCTCTATATCTTCTTCAGACATGACTTCCATTACAGTAAATGTTTCTCTTGCTTCATCCATATCCTTCTCACTAAGTATCCTTTTTCCCTTGTCCATGACATTTGATATTTCTTCCTTTTTCCGCTTCCCCTTATGTAATAGCTGGTGCCATACTGGACTCTCAATTGGAGTATCCCTGTAATCATACCGAGTTCGGTCACGTCCTCTCCTTGTTTTACAAGATACTGGATCAGAAAGAGGAATGACTATAGGATAACTTTCTTGACCCTCCATCCCCTTTTTTTCAATAATTGAAATTAATTCCTTAACCCTTTCATTCAAACATATATTCTCCTCTGTTAGCTCCTTGATTAGGGTGTCTTTAAGAATGTATTCCCCACATGTCCTTACATCTTCTGTGTGATATCCTTCTGATGTCTCCATTGCTCGTGGAATGGCATTACCAATCTCAAGGTTCTTAAACAATGTGTTTTCATGTAGGTTAGGAATTATTTCAACGATCACCTGTCAATTACCAAGTACACAAATTTTACTGCCTCTATATCAAACTAACATGGATCACAGTTTAGAATAATTACCTCTTCGGACCTGATTTGGTTGACAAGGTCCCTCACCCTACTAATATGCGAAGGAATATTCCTCCACTTATTTATTCGGGGTCATTCGACATTGTATGGTTTTTGAATGGGTACATGCTCCAAAAACCATGTCTACTCAAAGTTTTCCAGACAATTACATTAATGACAGTAAAATATTATAAAATTTATCAAGAAAATTCTACTCACTGCCAAAAGCCCAGCAAATCCCTTTATGTAAGGGAGGTTGGTGGCCCTCTGGTTTCCCTGAGTTGATGAAAATAATTCCCCAATCTTAGGTAATTGGGGAGACAAAAATTTATGGATAGCTTCCACCCAGTTGAATCTACTAAGATTGTCATAATCATCTACTATATCTACAAGCCCTAGAGGGACCATATATGTACTTGACGAAAATAAAACACAAACAAATATATACAAAATATAAAATTTACAAACTAATAACACATCATCGTCTGATTCAACACTTTTAGAATAATGTTTAAGTAAGTCCTCAATTCTTGTTCTGGTAGGTTGTTTTTCTTTTGAGAAGTAAGTACGATAGAGGTCACCCGATGCTTTAGTTTAATTAATAGGGACCGAAACTCCACGGTCGACTATACCCAGTAACAAAGCAACATCTCGTCTGGTAAACACAACCGGTACACCTGAAATAATTAAAATATTTAGTTATCATCAACAATATATGCTTCAACTTATTTCACTTTGGGCCTGAAATGAATTCTTTTCAGGCCCACGTTGGGCCTTAAAGGAATTCATTTCAGGGCCAACGTGAGCCTGAAATGATTCATTTCAGGCCTACCGAGGGCCTGAAGTAAATTCACTTAAGGCCCTCGGTAGGCCTGAAATGATTTTATTTCAGGCCTACCGAGGGTCTGAAGTAAATTTACTTCAGGCCCTCAGTAGGCCTGAAATAAAATCATTTCAGGTCTACCGAGGGCCTGAAGTGAATTTCACCTGAAATTCACTCATGTAAATTGATCAAATATCAATCATTTAAGGCCATCTATATCCATGTTTTATCTTACTATAGATATTGTTTATAATTCATAATTAAAACTATTACCTGAGAATTTAAAAACTTGCGAGGTTGAATCCAAACTTTCAAATATATTAACCAAAACTCCCTGGATATGCTGCAATTCTTCTATGTCCAAGAAAATACTGAAGGGCGACTCTTTGATCTTCGCAATGTGTCAATCATTTAAAATTTCAAATGCTTCAACAAAATGTTTAAAGTGGCCTAAACCACTGCACCAATGTAATTTTTTTCCCAAACTCATCTAAACCCTATAGTTTTTATACATTACAAATTTATTCAGCAAAAATAAGTATAAATATTTTCACAAACTATGTTGTCTTACCTAAGTCTATCGCTAACATACCTTGGTGATTAATGCCAATGAAGAAGATGATGAACCACCCACAGACCTTTTTCCTGCTATTATCATAAAAATCAACCCTGCAGAAACCCTAAATCCTACTTTGATAATGCCGAGCAGTCTGGACTTCAACGTTAACACTTAAAGCCGCCTCAGGATCACACACTAACACTTTCGATACTTGCCTAGGTTTTGGTTGGCCGGAGGGATTCGAGGGATCAGCTTGCGACTAAAGCACAACTAGGACACGCACAATGTCCTCCTTGGACAATACCATTTACGTTGTTGCGCTAAGAGAGAATGGACAAAAATTCTACTACCTGGCCATCCGAACTACAAATTATTATTTTACTGCAAAAGTGATTCAGATGTCTCAAAAATGTGATCGAAAAAGGTATTTTGTGGCGGGAGGGGTATATTAGGAAGTTCACTTAAAGCCGTGCGCCCTTTAGTAAATTATAAACTATGGTACATGAATTGGTAATTTTTAATTCTGTCGTGCGCCCTTTGGTAAATTATCGAAAATAACTTCATATGATAATTTTATTGATGTTATTAGATCTGTACATATTTTAAAATTCTGATTAAGAAAACAATTCTCATAATCACCACTCACATCTTGAAGGGTTAATAATTGTTCTAGATCACAGGAGTTCTATTATTGTGCACGGCGGTCCAACTTGCTGAGCTAAGCCAAACCAACCACGTTCCAAGAAGTCAGCAAAGTAACAAAAATTTGTTAAAATTTTTCTTGTCTCTTATCATTGAATTGGTGCGCGTAAAATTGCCAACAAGTACTAGTGTTGACAAATAATAGTTGATAATAATTTTAAAAAATAAATGGCATTTGTAAAATATAGAATTTTTGTTAACCAGTTGATCCATAACAACAAAGTACTCTAGGATTTATTTTCTGTTACTCTAGACTAGAGTAGCTTTAATAGATTAATTAAACAAGTATAGGATTTATTTTCAGTAAAATATAAAATTTTTGTTAACAAGTTGATCCACTGTGATTGATTTTGACAAAATGAACTTTAAATTAATTGACATTTGACTCGATTTAATTTTTATTTCCTTACCTATTCATTGAATTTAATTCTAAATTGATCCGATTTTAATTTAACACATTTATTTAATATTTTATGTCCGTTTATTATTATATTTTATTTTTAAAATTTAATATTTTAAATCGTGATATGTTTTAACAAAAATAGCATCAATGGACAACTTAAATCGAGGATTTTTAAATATATAATTAATTTTAATTTTTCGATGACGAAGTAATAAATCCGTCGATTAAAAAGATCAAGAAAATTTGATATTAATTTAAAAAACAAAAAAATCTTATCGCACTCCGTCCCCATGTGGCTCCGTAGCCATAGTTGTGAGTTGGCAACTAGGTAGCGTATCACACTAAAGAAGAGTAATGTTACGCAGCGGAAATTTTTAATCAGAAATCAAACGAGAAAGATGTAATATTTTTTTGTACATATCCGATTAACGTTTGGATATCGACGGCGGCCTTCGATCGTCACTCCGAATCAAATTATACTCTGAGAGACAGGATAAATCGTCAGAAATCGTTACAATTGAAATGTTACATCAATTGTATAAATTTTTTCATTAAAAATTTTAGCTGCATATTATTTTTTTTACAAAGAAATTGTATCCTGGCTACAAAATTGTATCCTGGCCTAGCCGCAAATTGAGACTATGGGCTTGCGATTTGACTGTTGCAAACACTGATTTGACAGTGATCTTGGATGGTTCAAAGTAAACAAAATATATTATAGTATGGTATAGTGCATCCATATTTTTTCTCTCTCAAGAATTAGATAGCAATGACATGAACAACTACAAAGGCTTCTTATCAATTCAATGAACTTGCCTAAGCATAAACATATTACCAACTATACCCTACCTATATATAAAGGATTGGTGTACTAAAATAAAATAATAATTATGATTTATTTATCACCTTGTAACCTAAAAGATCATGAATTTAAGTTTTAAAAACAGTCTCTTATAAAATAGGATAAGGTTATGTATAATAAATCTTTTTTTTAGACTGCGTATGACTGGAGTTTCATGCATCAGGTTGTCTTCTTTATTTATTTGTATATATTTAATTAGGAGATCGATGATACTAAATTATTTAGGATGAGTCATTATCATCTGTTGTATTAAGATAAAATATCCATGATAATTTATTTATATATATATATATATATATATATCTAATTGGGGTGTCGATGATACCAAACTATCTAAAATGAATCATTATTCATATATCACTATATAAATAGAAAGATTAAAATATGAATTTCAATACTGAGGATTTTGAAGGTTGACCTAAAGGTACAGTCTTGTATTTTAGATTTTAGGTAGGTGAATTAAAAGAAAGGCGAATTCCAAGGAAATATAGTTTGCTTTCAAGATTAAATCGAGCAATCCGAATTACTATAAATGAAAAATAAATAACACTTTTGGCTCTTTTCCAACGGCAACCAAACGAGTGCAATTCAAGTTGATTTAACCAGTGAAGTTTTCTAATCACCTTTTTTGCCTACGTTCATCAATATCCCTCGTCAATCATATTCTTCGTTGCTTCCGGATCATTCAGCTGCCCTGCAACATCCCTCAGCAACTTCGTTGATAACTGGTGTCATATGTTTAGTTTGGTTTTAAGTTAATTAAGTGAAGAAAACAAAGCAATCTCTAATTGCCTTTCATGATTTGTTCTCTAATTGCCTTTCATGATTTCGGCGCTGGTTTCGGCCGAGGGCGTGCCCGGTGTCAAGGTTGATGATCGGCGTTCTTCACCACCGTGCCAACTGCCGAAGGCGCTGCACTTCACCGTAAACGGCTCCTTGGCGAACGCCAGAGACATCGCCAGCACTGACCCTACTCTCGTCATCCCGTACCTCTGATTTATTACGCAATGAAAAGACTAAAATTAATTCCTGATCAAATCGTCAAAAGATCCGATGGATTCGACATTCCAGCATTAATCAAGGATGGCGATGTGTCACCTGGCCAATCGTGGCATTGGGGAGCTTGTCCTGACGATATGGATGGAGGACAAGTCGTAATTGTCAACGAGGGAGCTCTCGATGAACTTGAGCTGTCGACGCGGTGGCGCTAAACCAACTCTGGAGGACATCTTCTAAAAAAAATAAAATATTATTAACCCGTCAAATATTATGAGATATTTATTTTCTTTATTAATCTGTTAATTGACAGTTTCTTTATGAATTTGTTAATTAACAGTTTCCTTATTAATTTTTCATTTAACTAAGTATTCTAAGACCTCTATAAATTGTGTATTTCATAAATAAGTTTTTTCAATTAAGAAAGTTATTTTGTTTCCCTCTCTATCTCTCTTTACTTCTCTTATTCTATTATGATATTAGAGCGATAGCTCTTCTTACCTTATACGCCGTTTCTTTTTATACGACGTCTTTCTTCTTCTTCATGTGACGCTTGATATTACCGTTTTTATTTTTATTTTTATTTGAAAAAAGGGGTTAACAACTTTTAATTTGCTTTATTTCTTCCTCCTCTATTTTTGTTCGCCATCCTCCTTTCTCGTTTCTATCACCCGCCCACTCATGACGAGATAGTAGGGAGAAGAGGAATAATCTCTGTGTCTTTTTGCCCAAGCTACAATAATTTTTGATTCTTTGTTATTTTTTTATGTCGAATCATGAGAGATGCCAAATT
Organism: Boesenbergia rotunda; assembly: GCA_024364735.1. NCBI lineage: Eukaryota > Viridiplantae > Streptophyta > Magnoliopsida > Zingiberales > Zingiberaceae > Boesenbergia > Boesenbergia rotunda. Next base: position 323,659 of record JAGFNQ010002486.1, read on the forward strand.
TTGGACATAGTGGTATTCAATGTCCTAAAAGACTCGACAAAACTTTCATCGGTGGTCCTTCAGCTTTAAAAAGATGTCAAATTTGTCTCCAAATTGGACATACCGGTATTCAATGCCCTAAAAGACTCAGTAGAACCTTCATTGGTGGTCCTTCAGCTTTAAGAAAATCTTTAAGACATGCAACGACATTCATAATTCCATCCTAAAGTTCTCTCATCTGTGCCTACTAATGGAAAACCTTCAAAATTTTTATCCACTCAATGGTATATTGACACTGGAGCAACTCATCATGTCACATCAGACTACAATATCTTTACAGAAGTACTACCATACACTGGTTCGGATACGGTACAAGTAGGTGATGACTCAGGTTTGCATATTGCTAATCCTGCAAACACATACATTCATTTGTCCAATCATACTTTTCTCATGCGCAACATCTATCATGTTCTATTTATTACTAAAAATTTACTCTTTGTACGTCAGTTTTGCTTTGATAACAATGTCTTTTTTGAATTTTATCATAATTATTATCTTATAAAAGATAGAGGAACAAATACTACTGTGTTTCTTGGAGAAATAAAAAATGACCTCTACTATCTTCAAAATTCTTTAATCAAAACTTTTATTGGTGCACGTGCAAATAAACCAGCCTGACATGCTCGACTTGGTCATTCTTCCCTTTGTATTGTTCAGTCGGTCATAAATAGGTATGATTTACCTGTTGGGACCTTGTCGTATAGCTAGAGGGGGGGGGGGTGAATAACAACATTTTGATTTTGTCTTCCTACAATGGTTAGCAAGCGCAAGCAGAAATCTCAAATTTAAACTAAACAATGCTAACACATCACCTTTACGTGGTTCGGAGATAAAACTCCTACTCCACGGTTGTCCGTAAGGTGGACGATCTCGATCCTTCGGTGGATGATTCCTCGGAACACCTCCGGCTAGCTCTTTTCGCTCCTTGTGGGTGGAGAAACTGTTATTATTGTGAGAGAAGTGTCCTAAGGCAATCGCCTTATGATTGTAATCATTTATTTTAATAAATGAATATTCACTATTTGAGTATACATGTTTGTGTATTTGATTGAGATCTTAAACTCATTTACTGAATGTCCGCAATACAATTCACAGCATGAGAGAATTTGTGATAAATTCACAACTAGTGATTATCTCTACATGTGCAATTGTGAAGTATTGAAATTGTCCCTAGTCGATGAATTGATAAATACGGACACTATCAATTCTGTTGAGACTAGCATGAGTTATTCTCTAATCAGCTGATTCTCACTGGCTGGAGACATTGGGATGTCCGGAGATAAACATGAATACTAGTTAAGGGAACTAGTTCATTGGAGTGACTGGCTGTAAAACTTCATATGATAATCTACATATAGATATGTCAATGAAGTTCTTACTGCAGCTTAAGTGCGATGTTCCTTTGACTTGCGGTGTTCAAGTCATCTTGGTCATGGAGACTTATACTTTGACATCTTAAGCAAGCATCTCTAAGGAGGTGTGGACCCAGGATGGTTGGGTATAAGCCGAAGTGCCCGAAGATGTTTGAACAGCCTACAAAGGATTCACCACTCCTTGCGAGGAGATGTATACCCAAGGCCTATCGTCGAATTGTTACTCGAAGCCTCTAGCCAGAGCATCACATGTTCAGAGTATGAATCTCTCAGAAACATGAGAGTAATTAGAATCTGTTGGACGAGAAAGACACTACTTGGGCTAGGTGTGACGTAGTCAGCCTAGTGGGGACTGACACACATAGACCGTGTCCTGAACCAAGTGGGTATAAGATGGTGAAGGGAATGGGGCACGATTCATTATAGCTGCTGAAGGGTTTCAGAATAATTTCTGAGGTCAACCGTTGATCTTTCGATTAATTCGGGATCATGATGTACTATTAGGTGCCACTCATGATCGTTCTATAATTGGTTAATTATAGACGACCAACATAAATCGAAAGCCTATTTAGTCACACGCACTACGAGTAATCCGAGGGATTTAAAACGAGTTAAAAATTAGATTTTCCGATCAAGAGAGATAAGTCGAATCTGAATTTTTCAGAGACGCATCGGAAGCATAAAATGGCTAAGTCTTTTGAAGACTTATTGGACGAATTACATGAGTTTAATTCGTATGGTATAGGCTTGGGCTTGGCCGGCCAAAGAGGGTCCCCACCCTCTTTGTTTGGCCGACCACATTAAAAGGGGAGAACCAAATTGTTTGGTTCAAATTATAAAATAAACCGAGCGTGGTTTGTTTTATAAAATTATGGATAATATATATAAATTTTTATAAATCAAAGTTTGGTTTATTATTTTCATGGAAATTAACATAAACTTTGAATAGTTTATTTTATTTTATAAAATCAATTATGAATTATTTTTTCCATAATAAGAAAAATTTATATAATAAATTTCTTGTGAAAATTTATTCCATAATAAAAGGGAGACATGGTTGTTTTTATTATAAATTAAATTATGATAAAAACTTGGCATGATGGAATAATTCATAGAAAAATTTATATGATAAATTTCTTATGAAAATTTATTCCATAAAAAGGAGACTTGGCGACTGAGAGGCTACTATATAAAGGAACCAAGGCAAGGCTTGGAAATCAATCTAAGAGATCTAGAAATAAGCCCTCTCTCTCCCTCCTTCTCTCCCTCTCCCTCCTCTAGTGCCGCCGGCCCTAAAAGGAGGACCCCTTTGTTGCCGTGAGCTTCATCCACCAAGCAGCTACCGAAGAAGAAGAAGAAGCGGGCGCAACTCCTTCCTTCCTCCCGGAATCTTGATTCTGTTCTTCGTTTGGTGGTTAGTCTTCCCATCTCTCTCCTGGTATTTTTGTCGTGCCTTTGGAGAATCTAGTAGTTCTTGTCGGCACGAAACTCGTGGCTTTGCGAAGTCATCCCGAAGAAAACTCGGCGTGGACGCGAATTGAGGCGGAGCTTCCAAGGGACGCTTACGGTTGGATCTCGTCCCTTCCTTCAAGTTACGCGAGGTATTAAGTAAATTAGTTTACTTTCTGTAAAATTTTAATATATGATCATGTCTACACAATATAAGGTTGCATGCTTAGATGTGTGGTTAAATAATTTGGGAAATTATTTATGCTAAATCTTCCACTGCACGTAATAAATTTTAAAATTACGAACCCGCATCCATGTCAACATGCACCCGGTCCCAACAGTGGTATCAGAGTCGGTTAATTTTCGACATAATCATATAATTGTTTTGCGGAAAACTTTGTCATTATCTCAATTTTGGAAAATTTTTCAATTATGGAAACTTTCCAATTATGATAAATTTTAGATTTAGGAATTTCAAAGTTTGGAAATCCTCATGAAATTTCGCAAACTTTTTAAATATCCTAATTTCTGAAATTTTATGATAATTGTGAAAACTTCCCATTTTTGGAAACTTTCCAATTTTGGAAATTTTCTATTTTGGAAAATTTCCAATTTTAGAAATATGTATGTTTTCTTTGTACCAGAAACTTACAATTATTCTGAAAACCTATTATGGAAAGCTCGCAATTTTGGGCTCTTTCTTTCAAGAAAGTCTAGACAAATTTATGGATCATTAATTGACAATTAAATTCGAATTGGTTTTAAATTATTAACAAAATTCTTTACTTTGGGGAGTGCCTCGGGGAGCCACCCAAATTAAAGTTAGTTGTTATAATTTAATTTCCTATTTTGAATAAGAATTGTCAAGTTTAATTTGGCTACGCCTCGGGGAGCGGGACAAATTAGATTTACGACAAATTTCTTTTCTTTGGGTATCTGAGCCTCAGGGAGCCACCCAAAGAAAATAATTTGTTGTAATTAATTAGTCCATAAATAAAATATGTGATTAAATCTTGGAAATTTTTGAGGTGATTCTCAAACGGTAATTTCCTTATTTGATTTCTTACATATTATTGTCTCCAAAATTAATTAGGAAAATTGTTTCCTATAGAGTTTATTTCCTTAAATAAGATTTTCATGAAAATAATATGTGGTTGAATTAAGGGAATCTGTCTCTTAATTTAATAATATTTGATTTAGAGAAATCAAAGTCTTAAACATATTATATCCGAAATTGATTATGACAATTTAGGAAATTGTTTCCCAAAACAATTCCTTAAATAAAGTATGATATTAGAATTAGAAAATCCGGTTCCTAATTCAATTAATGAGACTAGATAAATTAAGTCACATACATACTTTATTAAGGAAATCGTTAGTACATGACATAATTATATGTCATGAATGTGCTTAGAAAGAAAAGGATGAGACCCAAAACCCCTTACAAAATATTAAGGCCAACACCTTCCATTAATATGGTCAGAACCGGAGTTTTGTTTCTCGTTTGGGTTGATGGACACATCCATGCCCGGCTTGAACCTCAACATGTTCAAACCATGGAATTAGTTTATGATTAATATAGTTGGAGTCAAAGGTCAATCCTTAGTTTTGGTTGTTGGACACATCCAAGCCTGACTAAATGGTTGAATGAGCTCCAACCATATTAAAACTATTTCTTGATTAATGGGTCAGCCTTAAGCTTGGAGCATCGATTTGTTGTGCCACAGCCAAGGTCGATGTAAAGAGAGGTGCAGTTGGGTGCTATGTGTATTGTTGCATACTTGTTAATGAGTTAACAACCCAATTATTTATGCAAACATTCAATTAGTTGATAGCATAAAGTGATAGTTACATATATGTGATATGTAATCGGTATAATTACCTACCTTTATAGCTAAGAATAACTTGATGGCCAGATCCATGGTTGTTCTTATCTATGGTTGGATATCAACCTATTTGGAGATGTTCCTACGATCTCCCGAATTGATAAAAAGGGTTATTCAATTCAAAAAATAAATATGATTTAATCAATGTATGTTGATGCATTCTTTATCATTCTTCTCACATAAGCTCAATTTGTATTTTTAGGATAATCACTTGATCATGTCTTCCCTGAATTTGCGTTCCATTTTGGACACCAATAAGTTAACTAAGACCAAAAAGACTGAAAAGGCACAAAAAGGCACTTGCCATCACTGTGGCAAGGAGGGACACTGGCGAAGAAACTGCAAGGTTTATCTTGAGTCCTTGAAGAAGAAGGCATCCGATGCCCCATCCTCTTCAGGCATCTTCATTATTGAATGTCACTCTATTTCCTCGTACACCTGGGTACTTGATACTGGGTGTAGCTCACATATATGTAATGACATACAGGGTCTAAGGAATAGAAGAAGACTCGTCAAGGGAGAAGCGAATTTGCGAGTTGGAAATGGAGCAAAGATTGCTGCTATTGCCATCGGAACATATTTGCTAAAGCTCCCTACTGGACTTGTCTTAGAATTGGATAATTGTTATTTTGTTCCTTCGTTAATAAAGAACATTGTATCTACTTCATGCTTGAATGAAAAGGGTTACCATTTAACTTTTAATAACAATTATTGTTACATAACTTTAAATGGTGTTCTTTATGGGACTGGAACTTTATGCAATGGTATCTACACGTTAGATTTATCCGGTGACATTTTCAATATCGAATTTACCAACAAACGTGCTCGAATAGATAATCAAATAGACTCCTATACGTGGCATTGTCGTCTTGGCCATGTAAGTAAGAAACACATGACCAAATTACACCGATGTGAAATTCTGGAATCATTTGAACCCGGTTCATTTGATACATGCGAATCATGCTTAAAAGGCAAGATGGCCAAATTACCGTTTTCCGGAAAAGGTAAACTAGTTGGAGAATTGCTTGGTCTAATACATACTGATGTATGTGGACCAATGTCAACTCTTGCACAAGGAGGCTATAGCTACTTCATTACCTTTATCGATGATCACTCATGATTCGGGTATGTGTTCTTGATGAAACACAAATCTGAAGCTTTTGAGAAATTCAAAGAGTTCAGAAATGAAGTAGAGAAACAGCTTGACAAAAGTATTAAGATACTTCGATCCGATCGGGGTGGTGAATACTTAAGTCAAGAGTTTCAAGATTATCTTAGGGACAATGGGATATTGTCTCAATGGACTCCGCCGTATACACCACAGCATAATGGTGTATCTGAGAGTCATAACCGAACCTTGATGGACATGGTTAGATCTATGATGAATCATGCAACTCTTCTAAAATCCTTTTGGGGCTATGCGCTTAAGACAGCTGTTTACTTGCTAAACAGTGTCCCGACCAAGGTAGTCTCTACTACTCCATATAAGACATGGAATAGTAAGAAACCTCACTTAACTCACCTTAAGATATGCGGTTGTCCTGCTTATGTGAAGCGGACTGTATCAGACAAATTGGATGCTAAGTCTGATAAATGTCTATTTATTGGATACCCTAAGGAAACAAAGGGTTACCAATTCTATCATCCCTTGGAACAAAAGGTGTTTGTTTCAAGGCATGCTGTATTTCTGGAAAAAGAATTTCTTTTACAAGAAGACAGTGGGAGTAGTATTGAACTTGAAGAAGTTCAAGAAACTCCAATAGACATTACAGAGACACCTAGTCTAGACCCACAACCAATAACTCATAATGATGAGCTATCAGTTGAACCTAAAACAACACCACTTCTTCGTAGATCTGATAGGACACGCAATATTCCAGAGAGATACGGATTTCTCGTAAGTGAATCGAACGACGTGTTACTCATTAGCGATGACGAACCTATCAGTTATGATGATGTTCTGAAAAGTTCAGAAAGGGACAAATGACTTGAAGTCATGAAGTCGGAAATGGATTCCATGTACGAAAATCAAGTATGGGACTTGGTTAACCCACCTGAAGGGATTAAGCCCATAGGGTGCAAGTGGGTTTTCAAAAAGAAAATCGACATGGAAGGTAATGTTGTTACCTTTAAGGCTAGATTAGTGGCAAATGGATATCGTCAGAAACAAGGGATTGATTATGACGAAACCTATTCGCCAGTAGCTATGCTTAAATCCATTCAGATGCTCCTGGCCATAGCAGCTCATTATGATTATGAGATATGACAAATGGATGTGAAAACAGCTTTCCTTAATGGAAACCTGCTTGAGGATGTATATATGATACAACCTGAAGGTTTCACATCGGTTGATAAAACCAAAATATGCAAGCTTCGACGATCCATATATGGACTGAAGCAAGCATCCAGGAGCTGGAACATCTGTTTTGATGAGACAATCAAAGAGTTTGATTTCTCACAAAATCCTGACGAACCTTGTGTGTACAAGAAGGTTAGTGGGAGTGCAGTCGTATTCCTAGTATTATATGTCGATGACATATTACTTATAGGAAATGATATATCAGTCTTACAGTCGGTTAAAATTTGGTTGTCAAAAACTTTCTCCATGAAAGACCTGGGAGAAGCAACCTATATCCTTGGGATTAGAATCTATAGAGATAGATCAAAACGGTTGCTTGGTCTTTTGCAGTCTACATATATAGACCGAGTGCTAAAAAGGTTTAGAATGTCGGAATCCAAGAAAGGTTACCTTCCCATCAGGCATGGGATCAACCTTTCAAAGTCTATGTGTCCGCGTACTGAAGACGAGAGGATTTGCATGAATAAGATTCCTTATGCATCCGCGATAGGATCTATCATGTATGCTATGTTATGTACTAGGCCCGATGTATCGTATGCTCTGAGCGTCACCAGAAGATACCAGTCTGATCCAGGAATGGATCATTGGACGACTATCAAGACAATCCTTAAGTACTTAAGAAGAACTAAGGATGTGTCCTAATATATGGAGAAGGTGATATGATAATACGTGGGTATACAGATGCCAGTTTCCAGACAGATAAGGATGACTCCAAATCTCAGTCCGGATACGTATTTATCTTGAATGGAGGCACAATAAGTTGGAAAAGTTCCAAACAAGACACCGTAGCGGATTCTACCACGGAAGCGGAATATATTGCAGCTTCGGAAGCAGCAAAGGAAGCAGTCTGGATCAAGAAGTTTGTCTCAGAACTTGGTGTGGTTCCAACCATTGATGAAGCAGTGCCGGTTTACTGCGACAACAATGGAGATATTGCACAAGCAAAGGAACCAAGGTCTCATCAGCGATCCAAACATGTGCTTCGCCGCTATCATCTGATCAGAGAGATTATAAGTAGGAATGATATACAAATTGAGAAAATTCCTACTGAAAGGAATTTAGCGGATCCTTTAACTATGGCCTTGCCTCAAAGCAAGTTTGAGGGTCATGTCAGAGCCTGTGGTATTGGATACCGTAGCAATTGGCATTAGGCCAAGTGGGAGTTTGATAGTATTGTGAGAGAAGTGTCCTAAGGCAATCGCCTTATAATTGTAATCATTTATTTTAATAAATGAATATTCACTATTTGAGTATACATGTTTGTGTATTTGATTGAGATCTTAAACTCATTTACTGAATGTCCGCAATACAATTCACAGCATGAGAGAATTTGTGATGAATTCACAACTAGTGATTATCTCTACATGTGCAATTGTGAAGTATTGAAATTGTCCCTAGTCGATGAATTGATAAATACGGACACTATCAATTCTGTTGAGACTAGCATGGGTTAATCTCTAATCAGCTGATTCTCACTGGCTGGAGACATTGGGATGTCCGGAGATAAACATGAATGCTAGTTAAGGGAACTAGTTCATTGGAGTGACTGGCTGTAAAACTTCATATGGTAATCTACATATAGATATGTCAATGAAGTTCTTACTGCAACTTAAGTGCGATGTTCCTTTGACTTGCGGTGTTCAAGTCATCTTGGTCATGGAGACTTATACTTTGACATCTTAAGCAAGCATCTCTAAGGAGGTGTGGACTCAGGATGGTTGGGTATAAGCCGAAGTGCCCGAAGATGTTTGAACAGCCTACAAAGGATTCACCACTCCTTGCGAGGAGATGTATACCCAAGGCCTATCGTCGGATTGTTACTCGAAGCCTCTGGCCAGAGCATCACATGTTCAGAGTATGAATCTCTCAGAAACATAAGAGTAATTAGAATCCGTTGGACGAGAAAGATACTACTTGGGCTAGGTGTGACGTAGTCAGCCTAGTGGGGACTGACACACATAGACCGTGTCCTCAACCAAGTGGGTATAAGATGGTGAAGGGAATGGGGCACGATTCATTATAGCTGCTGAAGGGTTTCAGAATAATTTCTAGGTCAACCGTTGATCTTTCGATTAATTGGGGATCATGATGTACTACTAGGTGCCACTCATGATCGTTCTATAATTGGTTAATTATAGACGACCAACATAAATCGAAAGCCTATTTAGTCACACGCACTACGAGTAATCCGAGGGATTTAAAACGAGTTGAAAATTAGATTTTCCGAACAAGAGAGATAAGTCGAATCTGAATTTTTCAGAGACGCATCGAAAACATAAAATGGCTAAGTCTTTTGAAGTCTTATTGGACGAATTAAATGAGTTTAGTTCGTATGGTATAGGCTTGGGTTTGGCCGGCCAAAGAGGGTCCCCACCCTCTTTGTTTGGCCGGCCACATTAAAAGGGGAGAACCAAATTGTTTGGTTCAAATTATAAAATAAACCGAGCGTGGTTTGTTTTATAAAATTATGGATAATATATATAAATTTTTATAAACCGAAGTTTGGTTTATTATTTTCATGGAAATTAAAATAAACTTTGGATAGTTTATTTTATTTTATTATATCAATTATGAATTGTTTTTCCCATGATAAGAAAAATTTATATAATAAATTTCTTGTGAAAATTTATTCCATAATAAAAAGGGAGACATGGTTATTTTTATTATAAATTAAATTATGATAAAAACTTGACATGATGGAATAATTCATAGAAAAATTTATATGATAAATTTCTTATGAAAATTTATTCCATAAAAAGGAGAATTGGCGATTGAGAGGCTACTATATAAAGGAACCAAGGCAAGGTTTGGAAATCAATCTAAGAGATCTAGAAATAAGCCCTCTTTCTCTCTCCTTCTCTCCCTCTCCCTCCTCTAGTGCCGCCGGCCATAAAAGGAGGACCCCTTTGTTGCCGTGAGCTTCATCCACCAAGCAGCTGCCGAAGAAGAAGAAGAAGCGGGCGCAACTCCTTCCTTCCTCCCGGAATCTTGATTCCGTTCTTCGTTTGGTGGTTAGTCTTCCCATCTCTCTCCTGGTATTCTTGTCGTGCCTTTGGAGAATCTAGTAGTTCTTGTCGGCACGACACTCGTGGCTTAGCGAAGTCATCCCGAAGAAAACTCGGCGTGGACGCGAATAGAGGCGGAGCTTCCAAGGGACGCTTACGGTTGGATCTCGTCCCTTCCTTCGAGTTACGCGAGGTATTAAGTAAATTAGTTTACTTTATGCAAAATTTTAATATATGATCATGTCTACACAATATAAGGTTGCATGCTTAGATGTGTGGTTAAATAATTTGGGAAATTATTTATGCTAAATCTTCCACTGCACGTAATAAATTTTAAAATTACGAACCCGCATCCATGTCAACATGCACCCGGTCCCAACTGAAACCTCGCCACAATCCCTTGACACGAACTGAGCACTTGCAGGCTATTAACAGGCTTTTACCAAGCTTATTTCGCCAAGAAGAAGTAGTCAAACACGAGCCCTCTTAAATAGAGCTCGATACTGTTTTGACCGTTACCAGTCGACTGGTGTTACACCAGTCGACTGGTCTTTGCAAATTTGAATGTCACCGGCTGACGATTCACATTCTGGTCGATACCAGTCGACTGCCCAGTCGACTGTATCAGTCGACTGATCTTTCTTTACTCTACCTCAGTCGACTGATCAAGCATCAGTCGACTGTTACCTAAGGTTTCCCTTCCGGAGTACAATTCTCTCAACACTCCAACACTAGGATTTCCCTTCCCAAATACAGTTCTCTCAGCACTTGAATCCTCACGACCTAGCTGACTCTTCATCCAGCAGCCTCGATTTGTTGCCTTCAAGCCCTCTTCGGCTTTGGCTCTCATCCCTCGGATACACGCAGGCCCACGGCTCATCCCCCCATGTCATCCTTCACATATGCCTTGAAGTCTGCTCCCCTCGGCTCATTGTCCCTGCTCTAGCAGCCTCGATCTGTTGCCTTCCAGCCCTCTTCGACTTTTGCTCTTGTCCCTCGGATGCATGTAAGCCCACGGCTCGTCTCCCATGCCACCCTTCGCGTATGCCTCAAAGTTCGCTTCCCTCGGCTCATCGTCCCTGCTTTGTTCACAGTCCCTCGGATGCATGCAAGTCCACGACTTGGCTCCCATGCCATCCTTCACCGGTCCCAAAGACGTCCAACTAAGTTAATGTGTATCCTGTAAACCTACACACTCACATACACATATTAGATCAACATGAAATCCTAACATAATCATATTGACACACATATCAAAACCCATGATCAACCCAATCAAACATGGGCCGATTGCACCAACATTACCTACTTCCTTTACTTCATCTCCATCTCATTTATGTCAGGCATGCATGGAATCTAAAAGTCATAAGTTACCTTTTTCTTCATCTGAACGCATTTCCGATTTTCCACTTGAAATAATTCATTTTGATATTTGGGGTCCTGCACCTATCTTGTCTAACCAAGGTTTATTATATTATGTTACCTCCATTGATCATTTTAGTAAATACACATGGCTTTATCCTATGAAAAGAAAATCTAATTTATTTGATATATTCTGTAATTTTCAAAAATAAGTGGAACAATATTTTAGTCGCAAAATACTCTCTCTTCATTCTGATTGGGGAGGAGAATATCAAGCTCTTCATCGTCATCTTGTCTTTTGTGACATTGTTCATCGAGTCTCTTGCCCTCACACTTCAGAACAAAATGGCTCTGCTGAGAGAAAACATAGACATATATTTAAAACTGCCTTAGCTCTTTTTCATCATGCATCGGTTCAACATATATTTTGGGATGAAGCTGTTTGTACTGCAGTATATCTCATAAATCGACTTCCTACCCCATTGCTCAATCATAAGTATCCTTTGGAAAAATTTTATAATCAAACTCCTGAATACACCTTTCTTCGAATCTTTGGTTGCGCATGTTATCCATGGTTCCGCCCCTACTCTAAACACAAACTTGACTCTCATTCATTATTATGTGTTTTCCTTGGTTATAGTAATATGCATTATGGGTATCGTTGCTTACATATACCAACTGGATGGATATATACATCACAACATGTTACTTTTGATGAATCTCTATTCCCTTTTTCGGTAACCTCTTTAATCTCTCCTCCAAATACAGGTGGTACTTTCTTGATGTCACCCAACATTATCAGAAGAGATGGCATCCTAGGTCTTGCTCCGGAGCTCCCTAATAACTCTCCTATACTATCAAAATCGCCTCAAGTTGTTGCTCTAATCTTAGAAGTCTCACCAGCTAATATGCTCTCTAGCTCTGGATCCTCAGATAATACAAGTTCAGCAACAAACTCACCATGCCAACCCACTTCCTCATCATCATCAACAAGTGATTTAGATGATAATGCTCCCACTTTCTCATCACCATCAACAAGTGATTTATATGATAATGCTCCTCGTCACATGCTTCCCTTAAGTGACATATATGCACGATGCCCACCAATGGCTACTCGATATCCTCTTTCTCGATCTCTAGTGGTTTCCTCAAAAACTATTGAACCAACTTGCTTTACACTGGCAAACAAGGATCTAAATTGGTGTAATGCAATGACTAAGATTTTGATGCACTTCTTCGTAATGGAACATGAACCCTGGTTCCGCGCACTCCGTCCATGAATGTTGTGGGCTCAAAATGGATATTCCGTCTTAAGCATCGAGTTGATGGTTCTCTTGAATGCTATAAAGCTCGACTTGTAGCCAAAGGATTTAGTCAACAACCAGGTATTGACTTCAATGACACCTTTAGCCCGGTTATCAAAATTACATCTATCAGATTATTGTTATCAATAGCTATTAGTTCTAATTGGTCTATTTGACAATTGGACGTTTTTAATGCATTTCTTCATGGTATTCTTGAGGAAACAGTATTTATGGAGCAACCACTTGGGTTTATTCATCCATAATTTTCATCTTATGTTTGTCATCTCAAGAAATCTTTATATGGTCTTCGACAAGCTCCTCGTGCATGGTTTCATCGATTATCTAAATGGTTATAGGCTCAAGGATTTTCTGGATAAAAAATTCACTCCTCTCTATTCTATAGACATAATGATGGATCTATGATATTTTTTCTTATTTATGTGGATGACATTCTATTAACTGGCAATGATCAAAAGGGCATCACAAATTTATTAAGCCTTCTCAATCAAGAATTTCCTATTCAAGATTTAGGAAATGCTCCTTTTTTTCTTGGTATTGAACTTATTCCTCATGATGAAGGTTATATCCTCTCTCAGAGAAAATATATTACTGGGCTTCTTCAAAGAGCTAAAATGGATGGAGCACGTTCGGTCTCTACACCAATTGATCCAAATAATGTCTCTACACCTTCTTCCTCTTCGGTAATGGTTGATTCCCAGGTTTATCAAAGTATTGTTTGAGCTTTACAGTATGTTACTATCACACTCCCTGATATTACGTTTGCAGTAAATCGTGCTTGTCAGTTCATGCATACTCCCATTGAACAAAATTGGGAAGGTGTGAAAAGAATACTTTGTTATTTCAAAGGCACTATTCTACATGGTCTTTTTAAAAATCAACACTCATCTCGAGATTTACATGCCTTTAGCGATGTAAATTGGGCAAGTTCTCCTGAAGATAGATGCTCTACTAGTGGATATGCAATATTTCTTGGACGAAATCTTATCTCTTGGAATTCGAAAAAGTAACTTACAGTATCTCGTTCAAGCACTGAAGCTGAATATAAAGCTATAGCCAATGCTGTAGGATTGTTTAGAATCTATAGAGGGGGGGGGAGTGAATATCGATAAAACTTTTTTAGATATAAAAAGAATATTATGCAGCGGAAATTTAAAACAACGCTAACACACTTTCTTTTACTTGGTTCGGAGTCTAGATCGGCTCCTACTCCAAGGCCCACGGTCCTTGACCGTTTACGTTGGGCAATTCTGTATTTCGCAAAAAAAGGTTACAAATTTGAAGCACGAATACTGAATTGAATTTAAACAAATAAATTAAAAATACCTGGAGAAGGACTCGAAGATCGAAGCAGCGGGTCGTCGTTGGTGCTTGAAACTTGAGCACGAAGAGATTAGAGCAGAGCACTTGAGTATTTGCGTTGGAAGAAGTGTTGTTTGGAAGCAAAGGGGTGAACCCCTTTGTATACAGTCATTTGGGGCACCTGTGTTGAGTGGGGCGCCTGACATGTGTGCCTATCTGCGCGCGTCCTCATCCGCAGACTTGGCCAGTGTTTATCCCCTCAACCAAGGCGCCTGGGATGACTGGGGCGCCTCCCTTGCTAACGTGGAGGCTCAGCTTCGCAGACTGCTAGAAAACACCCTTCTGGGGCGCTTGTATGATTTGGCACCTGACTCCTTTCAGATGCTTGGGAAGCAGAGAACTCCATCCTTTGTTCCTGCAACCAGGGTTAGTTCCAAAACACAATAATAGATAAATTATGTAGAGTTAACAACCTGAGCTATCTTGGTTCTGACTTTGGGCTTCCAAAATGGAACCCTAGGTCGAACCGACGCCTAATGTTCCCTCTTCAGGGAATGCATCCTCGCTTACTTCTCCAAGGAGAATTTACCTTTTGCCAACTGGCTCCTCCGGTTGGACTTTTGCCCAATCCTCCGGATCAGGACTTCGTGCCCAGTGCACGACTAGGACTTATTGCCCAACCCTCGGTCAGGTCTTCGGTGCCCAGCCCTCGGCCAGGACTTATTGCCTAATTCCTCGAACCAGGACTTCGTGCCCAGTCTACGACCAGGACTTATTGCCCAACTCGCGGTCAGGTCTTCGATGCCCATCCCTCGGCCAGGACATATTGCCCAATTCCATAAACCAGGACTTCGTGCCTAGCTTACCCAGTACTTTTCCTGTGCATTTAAACAAGTTCATTAGATCACAATATAATCTTAACTTATGAACCCTTTACCATTATCAAAACCCAGGTTCGATCTTGGTGCTTCCGGCATCAACAATCTCCCCCTTTTTGATTTATGGCAACCTAGTTCAAAAAGTTAAGTTAAAACATACAAACAGGTATTTCTAACAAACATGTTTATTTTTTCTTCTAGGAAAACTAATTTTTGAAAAACATGCACTAAGCTCCCTTGAATTAGAGATTTTCCCCCTGAAGCTTTCAAAGATATGCAGATTTTCAAAAACATTTAAGTGTACTCTTTTTGAGGAAAAAAAAGTTAAAGTCTTTTTGTGAAATAAAGATAAGCAAATTTTGACCAAGTATATTTTGTAAAATTTTTGAAGTTGAAAAAGTTAAGACACCCTTTTTGAAAAGTTTAATAAATTTTTCTGAAAAAAGGAACCTTAACTTCTCTTAAAAATTTGTACTTGAAAAACATACTTTGCAATAAAAAAAAATCTTGCACTAAAAAAAATTATGCACTTAGAAAAATAATTTGCACTTAGAAAAATATTTTACACTTAAAAATCTTCTGTACTTGAAAAATCTTTTGTACTTAAAAAAATATGTGCACTTATAAATATTTTGTACTAAAAAAAATTATGCACTAAAAAATCTTTTAAAAGTACTTTAAGAGTTTTTGCAAAAAAAACTTTGCACTTAAAACATTAAATTTAATTCACTTTTTCAAAAAAATTATTGAAAAAATTTTACTCTTTTTTTTTACTCTCCCCTTTGCCATATATCAAAAAACTGGTAAAAAACAATTGCAATACAATGAATCAAACCAACTAAATTGAACTCTTTCGGGTCCTGTCTAACCCAGTTAGCTACTTACGTACTGTTATATAACAACAGCTTTCACTAGGGTTAGTCATGTAAGTGATCTGATCAAGTTAGATTTTATAAGTTTGAACACTTAGCTTGATTGCTGTTCAAATGTATTTATCGCCCTAACTACTCTAGATGCACTGACTTAAAGCATCTTGAGTCAAGGTATAGACCTAAGAATCTCAACCTAGTCTAGGTTATCAATCAAAGTGTCCTAATGTGCTTGTGAGATGCTGGCTTCTAGATCTGTAGGAGTATGCAATTCTAGGGTTAAAGCCTAGGCTAAATCCATTGCGTAGAAAATCCTAGTTTTAAAGGGGGATAATTTTTTTCCGAAACATCTAAGTTGGAAAAGGAATTTTAAAATTCAAGACTTAAATTAAAATCGAATTTTTGAAAGATTTGAAATACTAGTTTTGAAATTTTTTTGAAAACATACATGATAATAGTCCTATTCTACTAAGCACAACCCTAATTGCCTTCTTAGTAATCTGAATTCAGACTCAGGTAAGGGTTTGGTAAAGATGTTGGCTAGATTAGATTTCGAGTCCACATGCATATGTACGATTTCGCCCCTGGCTACGTGATCCCTAACAAAATGATATTTTACTTCAATGTGTTTGGTTCGGGAGTGATGAATAGGGTTTTTCGTAATATTAATCGAGCATATGTTGTCAATGAATACTTTAGTTTGGACATAGTCGAGCTGGAAGTTCTTAAGAGTGTACATCATCCATAAAAGTTGTGCTACACACTCTCCTAGAGCAACGTACTCTGCTTCAGTTGTGGATAGGGCAACGCAATGTTCCTTTCTACTGCACCAGCTGACTAGACTGTGTCCTAATAATTGAAAACATTCACTTGTACTCTTTCTATCTAGCTTACATTCGGCATAGTCTGAGTTAGAGTATCCTGATAATTCAAAGTTGGAGGTTCTAGGATACCAAATACCTACATTTAGGGTACCCTTAATGTACCTAAGAATTCTTTTTAGGGCCGCTAAGTGAGACTCCTTAGCACAGGTTTGATATCTAGTGGACATTCCTACTGTGAACAGAATGACGGGTCTACTAGCAGTTAAGTATAATAAACTACCTATCATGCTTCTATAAAGTTTTAAGTCCACTGATTTACCTTCAGGGTCATTGTCTATTTTGACATTTGTGGCCATGGGAGTACCTAAAATTTTAGAATTTTCCATTTTGAATTTCTTGATTAATTCTCTTGCATATTTGAATTGATGAACGTAGTTACCATCCCTGATTTGTTTTATTTGGAGACCTAAGAAAAAATTCAGTTCACCTACCAAACTCATTTCAAACTCATTCTCCATAATCTTAACAATGTCTTTTAAAAAGTTAGAATTAGTTGACCCAAAGATTATGTGATCTATGTAGATTTGGGCTATAAAAATGTCTTTTTCTAAGGTTTTAACAAATAAGGTTGAGTCAATTTGGCCTTGGATAAATCCCTTAGAAATCAAGTAGGTTAATAGTCTTTCGTACCAGGCCCTAGGTGTTTGTTTTAACCCATAAAGGGCTTTCCTAAGTTTGAATACATACTTAGGATTGTCTAAGTCCTCAAATCCTGGGGGCTGCCCTACATACACTTCCTCTTTTATGAACCCATTAAGAAAGACTGACTTGACATCCATTTGGTACAGTTTAAAACCTCTATGGGCTGCAAAAGCTAGTAACATCCTAATTAATTCAAGTCTAGCTACGGGGGCATAAGTTTCATCATAATCTAAGCCTTCGACTTGACTAAACCTTTTAGCTACTATGTGAGCTTTGTTTCTCACAATCTCCCCTTGATCATTTAGCTTGTTTCTAAATACCCACTTAGTGTCTATAACTGACTTGCCTTCAGGTTTAGGTACTAAGTCCCAGACTTGGTTTCTCTCAAATTGGACTAGTTCTTCTTGCATTGCAATTATCCAATCTGGGTCAGGTAGGGCTTCTTCTATAGTCTTAGGTTCTATTTTTTAAATTAGGGAAATTTGACTAAGATTTCTGTAAGAAGACCTTGTTTTGACCCCTAAGGTTGGATCACCCAAGATTTGATCAGATAGATGATTGAGTCTAGGTTTCCTAGTGTTGGGTTCTCCCGGCACAAAACAATAAAAACGCAGCGGAAACAAGAACCCACGAGCGATCCATGCGAAAGAAAACTCGTACAAAGCTATCTATCTAATAGATTTATCTACTATTTATACCTTTGAAGCGTGCCCTTCGGTTATCCCGCTCGTCCAAGATGCGCCGGATCTCTTGCACGTTCAAACGTCCGTGCCTCTTTTCGTATCCACATGGACACAATCTCTCAACTTCGGGAGAACTACCTTAGTTGTGCTAGCAACTTGAGGTAGCTTGAAACCACCAAGAACCTTACAGTAAGGTTTCGGCCATGAGTGGAGGAGAGGAAGAAGAGAAGAAGGGAAGGGGAAAAGCTAAGGCAAGAAGAAGGAGAGCTCATCCAAAGTCACAAGGCCCTCTTTAATAATCATCCCATGAATATGAAGAGGTTTGTGTCTCTTTGGCTTCCCAATAAAGAGCACATCTTTTTATGTGGCTCTTTATAATTTCCCATGCAAGAAAAGAATCTTTTCATCCAATGAAAAGAGACTTTTCTCTTTCCTCCATGCAACTCCGACCGGGCCTCTCGAGCTTCCGACTCGGTCTCCCGACTAAGTCTCCCGAGTGGCGAGCTCCCGACCCAGTCTGCCGAGCTCCGACCCAGTCTGCCAAGTGCCGACACAATCTGTCGAGCTCCGACCCGATCCGCCGAGCTCCGACTCGATCCGCCGAGCTCCGACTCGGCCCGCCGAGCTCCGACTCGGCCCGCCGAGCTCCGACTCCGCCCGTCGAGCTCCGACTCGGCCCGCCGAGCTCCGACTCCGCCCGTCGAGCTCCGACTCGGCCCGCCGAGCTCCGACTCGGCCTCTCTCGAGTTCCCAACTCGAGTCCTCCGAACTGACCTCCCGAGTTCCCAACTCGGGCTCAGGTCTCCCGAGTTCCCAACTCGGGCTCAGATCTCCCGAGTTCCCAACTCGGGCTCAGATCTGCCAACCAACTTTCCCGAAGCATTGTGTCCTTTGTGTGTGACCCAATAGGTTCTCGTGACGTTGGCAATGCGCCTAAACACTTTAGACACATAAGCAATGAGCGGCATCCAGTAATGCATCATTGCTACCCAAGTAAAAAGAAAAGTCGAGATTCGACTAAACCTCCGTGACTATGATAGTGTATGACCTTGTCCTTCTATCCTTGATATCTAGATTGACCAATGAGGCATAGACCGTGTCATCCTCAATCAATCTTGTGTTTCTTGATCCCCGAGTAGACTCACTCAAATAAATGAGCTCAATATCTCATACTGACTCATTTGAGCATGACCATGCGTTTCAGTAGTCCTACTCGATCAAGGGGTCCACAGATATCACTCCCGTCATATGGGAGGGATAGATCCCATCTACATCACCCACATCCCTCCGCATAATTCATTACATACCCAGTGATCGCCTTTATAGTCTACCCTGTTACGGGTGACGTTTGACGATACCAAAGTACATAACTCCTTATGTAGGGAATCGTAGTGACTTCAGGTCTAAGGACTATTCATACCAATAGTCACATGAGAAAGTCTATGACACTCATATGACAATCTATGAAACTTTCTCATGGCGGGTCATTCAGTACACATTCTCCAATGTATACCCATGTGTCAACTTGATATCACATATCCATGACTTGTGAGCTCAAGTCATCAGTTGACCTACATGCTAGTCTCCATGCATCAATATTGTCCCTGAATAATTGATGCTTGACTAGGAATAATTTAGTGTAGTGTTCTCTACATTATCTCACTATCGATTCAACCAATCGATACAATGTAGATAAGAATCTACTACACAAGGACATTATTATACATAGTCATTCGGCACAGAATATAAAGTAAGTATAATAACCAAACATGCCTTTATTAATAATAGAATATGATACAAAATGCCCCTAGTCAATCATCACATAATCGGCTCTAGGGCTCTTACTAACACCTAGTTCTCCTAGAACTAGGTTGAGCCTCAAGTCTGGCTGGTAGGTTTTTTTTAGGGATTGGTTCAACTACCTTGGTTGGTTCAACTATTGGTTCAGTTGATGCCTCAGTAGTTGGTTCAATTGATAGTTCAGTTAATGGTTCAATTAATGGTTCAATATCTTCTTGATCAAGATTTGAATTGTTTAGGTTTTGTTTCAATTTCATCATCAAATATTAAGTTTATGGTTTTTTTTTCAATTTTGAGGGTTTGTCTATTGTAGACCCTATATGCTCTACTTATTGAATATCCTAGAAATGTCCCTGGGGTTGATTTTGATTGAAACTTACCTAGGTAGTCCTTAGTGTTCAAAATATGTACTTTACACCCAAAAACCCTTAAGTAATGTAAATTTGGTAGTTTGTGATAATAAATTTCATAAGGGATCTTGTTGTGTCTTTTATTTATTAAGACCCTATTCTGAATATAACAGGCTGTATTTACCGCTTCTGCCCAAAATTGATTAGTTAGGTTGTATTCGTTGAGCATGGTCCTAGCGGCTTCCTGAAGGGCTCTATTCTTTCTCTCAACTATTCCATTTTGTTGTGGAGTTCTAGGACATGAAAATTTATGGACGTACCCATTAATTTTACAAAATTCCTTAAATCTCTAATTTTCAAATTCTCCCCCGTGGTCACTCCTAAGTCTTTTAATTTTTGTATCATTTTGATTTCCTATCATTTTGCACAAATTATTAAATGCTTCATCTTCGATTTTTAAGAATCTAACCCAAGTAAACCTAGAGTAATCGTCAATAATTACTAAGCAGTACCGATTCCTGCTTAGCGACTTGGTTCCATGTGAATCAAATAGGTCTAGGTGTAGGAGCTCAAGTGTGGCTTGGGTTAAGTCTGACTGGGTTGGTTTGTGGATTGACTTGATTTGTTTACCTTGTTGACATGAATTACAGATGGTATTTTCAAAGTTTTTAATTTTAGGTATACCTTTAACTAGTCCAAGTTGAGTTAGTTTTGAAATTAATTTAGTATGGATGTGGCCTAGTCTTCTATGCCATAGATTGATTTCTTCTAGTTGAGTTAGAAAACATTTAGGTATTACGGGTAGATTGATTATGTAAACATTGTTCTGAATCTTGTAGATTCCTAATCAGGCAGTAGAATTGGTGAAGGTAACAATATAATCAGTGTCGCACAGTTGGCTAATACAAAGTAAATTAAACTTAATGATTTCAACCAATACAACCTTTTTAATAATAAAATCTGAGTTTAGTTCAATATTACCTGACCCAAGTACTTTAAGTGTGACATTGTTGCCAAATGCCACTCAGCCTAGGTTTTTGAACTTGATTTTGGTGAACTTCAATTTATCCCCAGTCATGTGTCAGGAGCATCAACTATCCAACATCCATTGGTCCAAATCTTTATGTTCCTACACATAAAGTATGTTCGATTTGGATACATTTATGTAGAGGTAAGGATAGATTGAATTGAATCTTACTGTCTAATATGTCTCACCCATATCTAAGGTTATCAAGCATGTTGACCTTATGTGTTTCCTTTCGTGAGACAAGTTTTTAGTATTTGTAAAAAAACTGAGTTTGAATTAATTTTGAAATTGACTTTGAAAAATATTATGTGAAAATGTTAAGTATAGAATTAATTTTGAAAATATAGAATTAGAAATAATTTTGAAAGTGTAGAATTAATTTTGAAAGTGTAGAATTAATTTTGAAAAATGTTGTAGAGTTAATTTTGGTTGGTTGGGTTGGACTACATTATTAGTGTTGTATCGAGAAACACGATAAAGGGGGGGGGGGTGAATATCGTGAAAATCTTTTCGGATAAGACTAAGAGAAAATACGCAGCGGAATTAAAAACAAACACACAAGGAACACATGTATTTTTACTTGGTTCGGAGTCACGATCGGCTCCTACTCCAAGGCCCACGGTCCTTGACCGTTTACTGCGGGCAATTCTATATTCGCATAAAGGTTTACACATTTAATACAAGAATATTGCAGTAATTAAATGAATACACTTTTCATTACCGACGCCCGGTGTGGATCGTACTTCGGAGTAGAGGACGTCGGTGCTAGAGTCTCGAGATCGGAGTTTGCCGGAGTACATGGAATCCATTTCCGATTTCATGGCTTCAAGCCATTTATCCCTTTCTGAATTTTTTAGAACATCTTCATAACTGATAGGTTCGTCATTGTTAATGAGCAACACGTCGTTCGATTCACTTATGAGAAATTCGTATCTCTCTGGAATATTGCGTGTCCTATCAGACCAACGAAGAAGTGGTGTTGTTTTAGGTTCAACTGATAGCTCATCAGTATGAGTTATTGGTTGTGGGTCTAGACTAGGTGTCTCTGTAATGTCTATTGGAGTTTCTTGAACTTCTTCAAGTTCAATGCTATTCCCACTGTTTTCTTGTAAAAGAAATTCTTTTTCTAGAAATACAGCATGCCTTGAAACAAACACCTTTTGTTCCAAGGGATGATAGAATTGGTAACCCTTCGTTTCCTTAGGGTATCCAATAAATAGACATTTATCAGACTTAGCATCCAATTTGTCTGATACAGTCAGCTTTACATAAGCAGGATAACCCCATATCTTTAGGTGAGATAAATGAGGTTTCTTACTATTCCATGTCTCATATGGAGTAGTAGAGACTACCTTGGTCAAGACTCTATTTAGCAAGTAAGCAGCTGTCTTAAGCGCATAGCCCCAATAGGATTTTGGAAGAGTTGCATGATTCATCATAGATCTAACCATGTCTATCAAGGTTCAGTTACGCCTCTCAGATACACCATTATGCTGTGGTGTATATGGCGGAGTCCATTGAGACAATATCCCATTGTCCCTAAGATAATCTTGAAACTTTTGACTTAAGTATTCACCCCTGATCGGATCGAAGTATCTTAATACTTTTGCCAAGCTGTTTCTCTACTTCATTTCTGAACTCTTTGAATTTCTCAAAAGCTTCAGATTTGTGTTTCATTAAGAACACATACCCGAATCATGAGTGATCATCGATAAAGGTAATGAAGTAGCTATAGCCTCCTTGTGCAAGAGTTGACATTGGTCCACATACATCAGTATGTATTAGACCAAGCAATTCTCCCACTGGTTTACCTTTTTCGAAAAAGGGTAATTTGGTCATCTTGCCTTTTAAGGATGATTCCCATGTATCAAATGAACCAGGTTCAAATGATTCCAGAATTCCACATCGGTGTAATTTGGTCATGCGTTTTTGCTTACATGGCCAAGACGACAATGCCACGTATAGGAGTCTATTTGATTATATATTCAAGCACGTTTGTTGCTAACTTCAATATTGAAAACGTCACGGGATAAATCTAACGTGTAGATACCATTGCATAAAGTTTCGGTCCCATAAAGAACACCATTTAAAGTTATATAACAACAATTGTTACTAAAAGTTAAATGGCAACCCTTTTCATTCAAGCATGAAATAGATACAATGTTCTTTATTAACGAAGGAACAAAATAACAATTATCCAATTCTAAGACAAGTCCAGTAGGGAGCTTTAGCAAATATGTTCCGATGGCAATAGCAGCAATCTTTGCTCCATTTCCAACTCGCAAATTCGCTTCTCCCTTGACGAGTCTTCTTCTATTCCTTAGCCCGTGTATGCCATTACATATATGTGAGCTACACCTAGTATCAAGTACCCAGGTGTACGAGGAAATAGAGTGACATTCAATAACGAAGATGCCTGAAGAGGATGGGGCATCGGATGCCTTCTTCTTCAAGGACTCAAGATAAACCTTGCAGTTTCTTCGCCAGTGGCCCTCCTTGCCGCAGTGATGGCAAGTACTTTTTTGGTACCTTTTCAATCCTTTTGGCCTTAGTTAACTTATTGGTGTCCAAAATTGAACGCAAATTCAGAGAAGACATGATCAGGTGATTATCCTAGAAATACAAATTGAGGTTATGTGATGAGAATGATAAAGAATGCATCAATATACATTAATTAAATCCTATTTTTTTCGAATTGAATAACCCTTTTTATCAATTCGGGAGATCGTAGGAACATCTCCAAATAGGTTGATATCCAACCATAGATAAGAACAACCATGGCTGGAGTCCATCAAGTTATTCTTAGCTATGAAGGTAGGTAATTATACCGATTACATATTACACATATGTAACTATCACATTATGCTATCAACTAATTGAATGTTTGCATATATCATTGGGTTGTTAACTCATTAACAAGTATGCAACAATGTACATAGCACCCAACTACACCTCTCTTTACATCGACCTTGGCTGTGGAACAACAAATCGATGCTCCAAGCTTAAGGCTGACCTATTAATCAAGAAATAGTTTTAATATGGTTGGAGCTCATTCAACCGTTTAGTCAGGCTTGGATGTGTCCAACAACCAAAACAAAGGATTGACCTCTGACTCCAACTATGTTAATCATAAACTAATTCCATGGTTTGAACATGTTGAGGTTCAAGCCGGGCATGGATGTGTCCATCAACCCAAGCGAGAAACAAAACTCCGGTTCTAACCATATTAATGGAAGGTGTTGGCCTTAATATTTTGTAAGGGGTTTTGGGTCTCATCTTTTTCTTTTAAGCACATTCGTGACATATAATTATGTCATGTACTAACGATTTCCTTAATAAAGTATCTATGTGACTTAATTTATCAAGTCTCATTAATTGAATTAGGAACCGGATTTCCTAATTCTAATTTCATACTTTATTCAAGGAATTGTTTTTGGGAAACAATTTCCTAAATTATCATAATCAATTTCGGAATTAATATGTTTAAGACTTTGATTTCTCTAAATCAAATCTTATTAAATTAAGAGACAGATTCCCTTAATTCAACCACATATTATTTTCATGAAAATCTTATTTAAGGAAATATACTCTATAGGAAACAATTTTTCTAATTAATTTTGGAGACAATAATATGTAAGAGCATCACCTCATAAATCAAATAAGGAAATTATCGTTTGAGAATCACCTCAAAAATTTCCAAGATTTGATCACATATTCTATTTATGGAAAATTAATATCAATAACTTAATTTGGACGGCTCCCCGAGGCTCAATCCAAAATAAGAATTTATTGATAATATAATTTGGACGGCTCCCCGAGGCTCAATCCAAATTAAACATTTGACAGTTTAAATTAAATTTAGGAAATCTAATTATAACAACTAAGTTTAAATTGGACGGCTCCCCGAGGCTCAATCCAAAATAAAGAATTTTGTAAATAATTTAATTTCCAATTATGAATTTAAATACCAATTAATATTCCCATAATTTTGTCTACACTTTCTTGAAAGAAAGTGCCCAAAATTGCGAGATTTCCATAAATGGAAAGTTTCCAAAATTAAAAGGTTTTCAGAATAATTGTAAGTTTCTGGTACAAAGAAAACTTACGTTTTTCCAAAATTAGAAAATTTACAAAATAGGAAATTTCCAAAATTGGAAAGTTTTCACAATTATCATAAAATTTCAGAAACAAGGATATTTCAAAAGTTTGCGAAATTTCATGATGATTTCCAAACATTGAAATTCCTAAATCGAAAATTTACCATAATTGGAATATTACCATAATTGGAAAATTTTCCAAAATTAAGATCATGACAAAGTTTCCGCAAAACAATTATATGATTATGTCGAACACTAACCGGCTCTGATACCACTGTTGGGACCGAGTGCATGTTGACATGGATGCGGGTTCGTAATTTTAAAATTAATTACGTGCAGCGGAAGGTTTAGCATAAATAATTTCTCAAATTATTTAACCACACATCTAAGCATGCAACTTTATCTTGTGTAGACATGATCATATATTTAAAATTTTGCAGAAACGCAAACTAATTTACTTAATACCTCACGTAACTCGAAGGAAGGGACGAGATCCAACCGTAAGCGTCCCTCGGAAGCTCCGCCTCTATTCGCGTCCACGCCGAGTATCTTCGGGATGACTTCGCAAAGACACGAGTTTCGTGTTCTCGAGAACTACTAGATTCTCCGAGAACGCGACAAGAAAAACCAAGAGAGAAGTAATCACATCGGAAAAACTCACTACCAAGGTTGCCCGAAATCACAATTCTGGCGAGAAGGAGGAAGATGACTTGCGCCCAATCCCAAGGTGATAATGGCCGGAGAGGAAGATCGTCCCAACGGAAGAACTTTGTCGCCTAAGTGCTTCTCCTTGTGCTCACGGCAAGAAGAAGGGAGAAGAGGCTTGTGGCCGGCCAAGAGAAAGAAGGGAGGAGAGGGAGAGAGCCCAGGCAAGAATACTTCGATTGATTTCCAAGTCTTGCCTTGGGTCCTTTATATAGTGGCCTCTCAACCGCCAAGTCTCCTTTTTTCTTATGAAATAAATTTTTTATGACTTATTCCATCATGCCAAGTTTTATCATATTTTAATTCATGATAAAAACCGACCAAGTCTCCTTTTTTCTTATGGAATAAATTTTCTTATCATGGTAAATCAATCCATGATTGATTTTATAAAATAAAATAAACCAATCCATGGTTCATTTTAATTTCCATGAAAAATAAACCAAACCTTGGTTTATTATATAAAAATTTATATCATCCATAATTTTATAAAACAAACCACACAATTGGTTTATTTTATAAATTGAACCAAAAACTTGGTTCTCTCCCTTTGTTGTGGCTTGCCAAGTAAAGAGGATGGAGACCCTCTTTGGCCGGCCCATCCAAGCCACGCCCCAATAAATTAAACTCATTTAATTCATCTATTAAGTCTTCAAAAGACTTAGCCATTTTATGCTTCCGATGCGTCTCTGATAAATTCAGATTCGACTTATCGTTTGGCTCAACCAAACCTAATCTCTCTTGATTGGAAAATCCAATTTTCAACTCGTTTTAAATCTTTCGGATTACTCGTAGTGCGAGTGACTAAATAGGCTTTCGATTTATGTTGGCTGTCTATAATTAACCAATTATAGAACGATCATGAGTGGCACCTAGTAGTACATCATGATCCCCAATTAATCGAAAGATCAACGGTTGACCTCAAAAACTATTCTGAAACCCTTCAGCAGCTATAATGAATCGTGCCCCATTCCCTTCACCATCTTATACCCACTTGGTTCAGGACATGGTCTATGTGTGTCAGTCCCCACTAGGCTGACTACGTCACACCTAGCCCAAGTAACATTTTCTCGTCCTACGAATTCTAATTACTCTCATGTATTTAAGAGATTCATACTCTGAACATGTCATGCTCTGGCTAGAGGCTTCGAGTAACAATCCGACGATAGGCCTCGAGTATACATCTCCTCACAAGGAGTGGTGAATACTTTGTAGGTTGTTCAAACATCATCGGGCACTTCGGCTTATACCCAATCATCCTGGGTCCACACCTCCTTGGAGATGCTTGCTTAAGATGTCAATGTATAAGTCTCCATAACCAAGATGACTTGAACATCGCAAGTCAAAGGAACATCACACTTAAGGTGCAGTAAGAACTTCACTGACATATCTATATGTAGACTACCATATGAAGTTTTACAGCCAGTCACTCCAATGAACTAGTTCCCTTAACTAGCATTCATGTTTATCTCCGGACATCCCAATTGTTGGGACCGGGTGCATGTCGACAAGGATACGAGTTCGTAAAATTCAAAATTTTTACGTGCAGCGGAAGAGTTTGCATAAAATAATTTCCTAAATTATTTTAACTTCGTATCTAGCATGCAACCCTATGGTGTGTTGACATAATCATAAAATAAAATATTGTGAAAAGTAAACTAATTTACTTTTGTACCTCGCGTATCTCGAAGGAAGGGACGAGATCCAACCGTAGTGTCCCTTCGAAGCTTCGCCTCTATTCGCGTCCACGTCGAGTTCTCTTCGGGATGACTTCGGAAAGTCACGAGTTTTGTGCCGACGAGAACTACTAGATTCTTGGAAGGCACAACTAGAAGAATAAGAGAAAATAATGGAAAACTAACCAACGAAGTAACGGAATCGAATTCCGGGAAGAGAGAAGTCGCTATCCGCTTCTTCTTCTTCGTGTTCGAGTTCTCCTTCTTCTTGATAGCTCACGCCAACTTCACCTTGGATGTAGGTTGGGTGCGCCGGCCCTAAACCACAAGGTTGGGCGTCGGCCCTAGGCAAGAGAGGGGAGAGGAGGAGAGATTAAGAGAGAGAGGGAGAGAATAATAACAATTACTCAATTGGGAATAAGGGCTAGCCTTTGGTTCCTTTATATAGTAGCAACTCCTTTGCTAAGTCTCCCTCTAAACCGAATTAACGGATTTAACGGAATTAGTTATAAGAAATTTATCTTATAAATTTTCTTATTAATTATTCCGTTTAAACCGAGTCTTTATTATAAACTAATTTATAATAAAACTAATTCTTCTTCTCTTTAAATTATGGAATAAATTTTTATAAGAAATTTATAAACTTTCTTATTATGGAAAAATCAATTCATAATTGATTTTATAAAATTAAAATAAACCAATTCATGGATTATTTTAATCTTCCATAAAAGAATAAATTTCTATAAATTTTATTTATATAAATTTTTTATACAAATTTATTCATCCATAATTTATAAAATAAATAGCACTAGATTTATTTTATTAATTAAACCAAAATTAATTGGTTTTCTCCTCTTATTTGGTCGGCCACCAAAGGGGGTTTTGACACCCTCTTTGGCTGGCCAAACCAACCCGAACCGCCGCGAATTAAACTCATTTAATTCGCCCAAAAAGCCTTCAAAAGACTTAGCCATTTTTAGCTTCCATTGCGCCTCTGACTAACTCAGATTCGACTTATTTCTCTTGATCGGAAAATCCAATTTTCAACTCGTTTTAAATCCCTCGGATTACTCGTAGTACGTGTGACTAAATAGGCTTTTGATTTATGTTGGCCATCTATAATTTAACTAATTATAGAACGATCATGAGTGGCACCTAGTAGTACATCATGATCCCCAATTAATCGAAAGATCAACGGTTTCACCTCAGAAGAAATTATTCTGAAACCCTTCAGCAGCTCTAATGAATCGTGCCCCATTCCCTTCACCACGTTATACCCACTTGGTTCAGGACACGGTCAATGGTGTCAGTCCCCACTAGGCTGACTACGTCACACCTAGCCTAAGTAGTGTCTTTCTCGTCTTTTGGATTTCTAATTACTCTCATGTATTTAAGAGACTCGCACTCTTAACATGATATGCTCTGGCCAGAGGCTTTGAGTAACAATCCGATGATAGGCCTGGGTATACATCTCCTCGCAAGGAGTGGTGAATCCTTTGTAGGCTGTTCAAATATCTTCGAGCACTTCGGCTTATACCCGATCATCCTGGGTCCACACCTCCTTGGAGATGCTTGCTTAAGATGTCAAAGTATAAGTCTCCATGACCAAGATGACTTGAACACCGCAAGTTAAAGGAACATCGCACTTAAGCCACAGTAAGATCTTCATTGACATATCTATATGTAGATTCCCATATGAAGCCTTACAGCTAGTCACTCCAATGAACTAGTTCCCTTAACTAGCATCCATGTTTATCTCCGGACATCCCAATGTCACCAGCCAGTGAGAATCAGCTGATTAGAGAATAACCCATGCTAGTCTCAACAGAATTGATAATGTCCATATTTATCAATTCATCGACTAGGGATATTTCCAACACTTCACATTTGCACATTTAGAGATAATCACCAGTTGCGATCCCTTCACAAATTCTCTTATGCTGTGAATTGTATGGCGGACATTCAGTAGATGAGTTTAAGATCCCAATCAAATACACAAACATGTATACTCAAATAGTGAATTATCATTTATTGAAATAAATGTTTACAATCATAAGGCGATTGCCTTAGGACACTTCTCTCATATCACTAACAAACTCCCACTTGGCCTAATGCCAATCGCTACGGTATCCAATACCACAGGTTCTAACATGACCCTCAAACTTACTTTGAGGCAAGGCCTTAGTTAAAGGATCCGCTATATTCCTTTCAGTGGGAACTCTCTCAATTTGTATGTCATTCCTACGTATAATCTCTCTGATCAGATGATAGCGTCGAAGCATGTGTTTGGATCGTTGATGAGACCTTGGTTCCTTCGCTTGTGCAATAGCTCCATTGTTGTCGCAGTAAACCGGCACTGCTTCATCAATGGTTGGAACCACTCCAAGTTCTGAGACAAACTTCTTGATCCAAACTGCTTCCTTTGCTGCTTCCGAAGCTGCGATATACTCCGCTTCCGTGGTAGAATCCGCTACGGTGTCTTGTTTGGAACTTTTCCAACTTACTGCACCTCCATTCAAAGTAAATACGTATCCAGACTGTGATTTGGAGTCATCCTTATATGTCTGGAAACTGGCATCTGTATACCCACGTATTACCATATCTCCTTCTCCATATATTAGGAACACGTCCTTAGTTCTTCTTAAGTATTTAAGGATTGTCTTGACAGCCGCCCAATGATCCATTCCTGGATCCGACTGGTATCTGCTTGTGACACTCAAAGCATATGATACATCGGGCCTTGTACATAACATAGCATACATGATAGATCCTATTGCGGATGCATAGGGAATCTTATTCATGCAAATCCTCTCGTCTTCTGTGCGCGGACACATAGACTTCGAAAGGTTGATCCCATGCCTGATGGGAAGGTAACCTTTCTTGGATTCCGACATGCTAAACCTTTTTAGCACTCGGTCTATATATGTAGACTGCGAAAGACCAAGCAACCGTTTTGATCTATCTCTATAGATTCTAATCCCAAGGATATAGGTCGCTTCTCCCAAGTCTTTCATGGAGAAAGTTTTGGACAACCAAATTTTAACTGTCTGTAAAACTGATATATCGTTTCCTCTAAGCAATATGTCATCGACATATAATACTAGGAATACGACTGCACTCCCACTAACCTTCTTGTACACACAAGGTTCGTCAGGATTTTGTGAGAAATCAAACTCTTTGATTGTCTCATCAAAACGGATGTTCCAGCTCCTAGATGCTTGCTTCAGTCCATATATGGATCGTCGAAGCTTGCATACTTTGGTTTTATCAACCGATGTGAAACCTTCAGGTTGTATCATGTATACATCCTCAAGCAGGTTTCCATTAAGGAAAGCTGTTTTCACATCCATTTGCCATATCTCATAATCATAATGAGCTGCTATGGCTAGGAGCATCCGAATGGATTTAAGCATAGCTACTGGCGAATAGGTTTCGTCATAATCAATTCCTTGTTTTGACGATATCCTTTGCCACTAATCTAGCCTTAAAGGTAACAACATTACCTTCCATGTCGGTTTTCTTCTTGAAAACCCACTTGCACCCTATGGGTTTGATCCCTTCAGGTGGGTTAACCAAGTCCCATACTTGATTTTCGTACATGGAATCCATTTCCGACTTCATGGCCTCAAGCCATTTGTCCCTTTCTGAACTTTTCAGAACATCTTCATAACTGATAGGTTCGTCATCACCAATGAGCAACACGTCGTTCGATTCACTTACGAGAAATCCGTATCTCTCTGGAATGTTGCGTGTCCTATCAGACCTACGAAGAGGTGGTGTAGTTTTAGGTTCAACTGATAGCTCATCACTATGAGTTTCGGTTGTGGGTCTAGACTAGGTGTCTCTGTAATGTCTATTGGAGTTTCTTGAACTTCATCAAGTTCAATGCCACTCCCACTGTTTTCTTGTAAAAGAAATTCTTTTTCTAGAAATACAGCATGCCTTGAAACAAACACCTTTTGTTCCAAGGGATGATAGAATTGGTAACCCTTCGTTTCCTTAGGGTATCCAATAAATAGACATTTATCAGACTTAGCATCCAATTTGTCTGATACAACCGCTTCACATAAGCAGGACAACCCCATATCTTAAGGTGAGTTAAGTGAGGTTTCTTACTATTCCAAATCTCATATGGAGTAGTAGAGACTACCTTGGTCGGGACTCTGTTTAGCAAGTAAACAGCTGTCTTAAGTGCATAGCCCCAAAAGGATTTTGGAAGAGTTGCATGATTCATCATCGACCTAACCATGTCCATCAAGGTTCGGTTGCGCCTCTCAGATACACCATTATGCTGTGGTGTATACGGCGGAGTCCATTGGGATAATATCCCATTGTCCCTAAGATAATCTTGAAACTCTTGACTTAAGTATTCTCCACCCCGATCGGATCGAAGTATTTTAATACTTTTGCCAAGTTGTTTCTCTACTTCATTTCTGAATTCTTTGAATTTATCAAAAGCTTCAGATTTGTGTTTCATCAAGAACACATACCGAATCGTGAGTGATCATCGATAAAGGTGATGAAGTAGTTATAGCCTCCTTGTGCTTGAGTTGACATTGGTCCGCATACATCGGTATGTATCAGACCAAGCAACTCTCCCACTGGATTACCTTTTCCGGGAAAGGGTAATTTGGTCATCTTGCCTTTTAAGCACGATTCGCATGTATCAAATGAACCGGGTTCAAATGATTCCAAAATTCCACATCGGTGTAATTCGGTCATGCGTTTCTTACTTATATGGCCAAGACGACAGTGCCACGTGTAGGAGTCTATTCGATTATCTATTCGAGCACGTTTGTTGCTAACTTCGATATTGAAAACGTCACTGGATAAATCTAACGTGTAGATGCCATTGCACAAAGTTCCATTCCCATAAAGAACGCCATTTAAAGTTATGTAACAACAATTGTTACTAAAAGTTAAATGGTAACCTTTTCATTCAAACATGAAATAGATATAATGTTCTTTATTAACGAAGGAACAAAATAGCAATTATCCAATTCTAAGACAAGTCCAGTCGGGAGCTTTAGCAAATATGTTCCGATGGCAATAGCAGCAACCTTTGCTCCATTTCCAACTCGCAAATTCGCTTCTCCCTTGACGAGCCTTCTTCTATTCCTTAGCCCCTTTATGTCATTACATATCTGTGAGCCACACCCAGTATCAAGTACCCAGGTATTTGAGGAAATAGAGTGACATTCAATAACGAAGATACCTAAAGAAGATGGGGCATCGGATGCCTTCTTCTTCAAGGACTCAAGATAAACCTTGCAGTTTCTTCGCCAGTGACCCTCCTTGCCACAATGATGGCAAGTGTCTTTTGGGGTTTTTCCGGTCTTTTTGGCCTTTTTCTTCTTCCCTTTATTCTGTTCTTTGGCCTTCCTCTTAGAACCTTTCTTCGAGGATCCAACTAACAGTATTGTCTTCTGATCCTGCTTTACAGAAGGCTCTACAGTCTTCAGCAGGTTGAGCAACTCTGGAAACTGGTCTAGAGTTGCATCTTTAGAAGGACGGTTGGGAAGTTGTTCTTCAAGGACATAAGCAAGCTTTTCTGCCTTGAGGACTATCCTCAGGTTTCGAAGCCAGTCCATGAAGTTCGGCCCAGTCAGTTTATTGGTGTCCAAAATGGAACGCAAGTTTATGTAAGACATGATCGAGTGATTATCTTAGAAATACAAATTGAGATTATGTGAGAAGATTGATTAAGAATGTATCAACATACATAAATTAAATCCTATTTATTTTACGAATTGAATCACCCTTATTATCAATTCGGGAGATTGTAGGAACATCTCCAAATAGGTTGATATCCAACCATAGATAAGAACCACCATGGCTGTGGCCATCAAGTTTTTCTTAGCTATGAAGGTAGGTAATTATACCGATTACACATCACATATATGTAACTATCACTTTATGCTATCAACTAATTGAATGTTTGCATAAATCATTGGGTTGTTAACTCATTAACAAGTATGTATCAATATACATAGCACCCAACTGCACCTCTCTTTACATCGACCTTGGCTGTGGCACAACAAATCGATGCTCCAAGCTTAAGGCTGACCCATTAATCAAGAAATAGTTTTAATATGGTTGGAGCTCATTCAACCGTTTAGTCAGGCTTGGATGTGTCCAACAACCAAAACTAAGGATTGACCTCTGACTCCAACTATATTATTCATAAACTAATTCCATGGTTTGAACATGTTGAGGTTCAAGTCGGGCATGGATGTGTCCATCAACCCAAACGAGAAACAAAACTCCGGTTCTAACCATATTAATGGAAGGTGTTAGCCTTAATATTTTGTAAGGGGTGTTTAGGTCTCATTCTTTTCTAAGCACATTCATGACATATAATTATGTCATGACTAACGTTTTCCTTAATAAAGTATGTATGTGACTTAATTTATCAAGTCTCATGAATTAAATTAGGAACCGGATTTCCTAATTATAATTTCATACTTTATTAAAGGAATTGTTTTGGGAAACAATTTCCTAAATTGTCATAATTAATTTCGGAAATAATATGTTCAAGATTTTGATTTCTCTAAATCAAATCTTATTAAATTAAGAGACAAATCCCTTAATTCAACTACATATTATTTTCATGAAAATCTTATTTAAGAAAACTCTATAGGAAACCATTTTCCTAATTAATTTTGGAGACAACAATATGTAAGAGCATCACCTCTTCAACATATTTTATTCATGGATTTAATTAATTACAACAAATCGTTTTCTAAGGGTGGCTCCCCGAGGCTCAGATACCCAAAGAAAAGTAATGTGTTGTAAATCCAATTGACGGCTCCCGAGGCTCAATCCAAATCAAACATGACAATTTCAATTAAAAATTGGGAAATTAAATTACAACAACTAACTTTAAATTGGACGGCTCCCCGAGGCTCAATCCAAAATGAAGAATTTTGTTGTCAATTTAAAAACCAATTCAAATTTAATTGTCAATTAACTGTCCATGAATTTGTCTAGACTTTCTCAAAAGAAAGTGCCCAAAATTGCGAGATTTCAAAAATAATTTTTCAGAATAATTGTAAGTTTCTGGTAAAAAGAAAACTTACATATTTCCAAAAATTGGAAAATTTCTAAAATAGAAAAATTTCCAAAATTTAGAAAGTTTCCAAAGATGGGAAGTTTTCACAATTATCATAAAATTTTAGAAACTAGAAAATTCCAAACGTTTGGGAAATTTCATGAGGATTTCCAAACTTTGAAATTTCTAAATCTAAAATCTATTATAATTTGAAAGTTTCCATAATTGAAAATTTTTTCCGAAATTGAGATCATGACAAAGTGTTCCGCAAAACAATTATATGATAATGTCGAACACTAACCGCGGCTCTGATACCACTGTTGGGACCGGGTGCATGTCGACAAGGATACGAGTTCGTAAAATTCAAAATTTTTACGTGCAGCGGAAGAGTTTGCATAAAATAATTTCCTAAATTATTTTAACTTCGTATCTAGCATGCAACCCTATGGTGTGTTGACATAATCATAAAATAAAATATTGCGAAAAGTAAACTAATTTACTTTTGTACCTCGCGTATCTCGAAGGAAGGGACGAGATCCAACCGTAGTGTCCCTTGGAAGCTTCGCCTCCATTCGCGTCCACGTCGAGTTCTCTTCGGGATGACTTCGCAAAGTCATGAGTTTTGTGCCGACGAGAACTACTAGATTCTCGGAAGGCACAACTAGAAGAATAAGAGAAAATAATGGAAAACTAACCAACGAAGTAACGGAATCGAATTCCGGGAAGAGAGAAGTCGCTATCCGCTTCTTCTTCTTCGTGTTCGGGTTCTCCTTCTTCTTGATAGCTCACGCCAACTTCACCTTGGATGTAGGTTGGGTGCGCCGGCCCTAAACCACAAGGTTGGGCGCCGGCCCTAGGCAAGAGAGGGGAGAGGAGGAGAGATTAAGAGAGAGAGGGAGAGAATAATAACAATTACTCAATTGGGAATAAGGGCTAGCCTTTGGTTCCTTTATATAGTAGCAACTCCTTTGCTAAGTCTCCCTCTAAACCAAATTAACGGATTTAACGGAATTAGTTATAAGAAATTTATCTTATAAATTTTCTTATTAATTATTCCGTTTAAACCGAGTCTTTATTATAAACTAATTTATAATAAAACTAATTCTTCTTCTCTTTAAATTATGGAATAAATTTTTATAAGAAATTTATAAACTTTCTTATTATGGAAAAATCAATTCATAATTGATTTTATAAAATTAAAATAAACCAATTCATGGATTATTTTAATCTTCCATAAAAGAATAAATTTCTATAAATTTTATTTATATAAATTTCTTTATACAAATTTATTCATCCATAATTTATAAAATAAATAGCACCAGATTTATTTTATTAATTAAACCAAAATTAATTGGTTTTCTCCTCTTATTTGGCCGGCCACCAAAGGGGGTTTTGACACCCTCTTTGGCCGGCCAAACCAACCCGAACCGCCGCGAATTAAACTCATTTAATTCGCCCAAAAAGCCTTCAAAAGACTTAGCCATTTTTAGCTTCCATTGCGCCTCTGACTAACTCAGATTCGACTTATTTCTCTTGATCGGAAAATCTAATTTTCAACTCGTTTTAAATCCCTCGGATTACTCGTAGTGCGTGTGACTAAATAGGCTTTTGATTTATGTTGCCCGTCTATAATTTAACTAATTATAGAACGATCATGAGTGACACCTAGTAGTACATCATGATCCCCAATTAATCGAAAGATCAACGGTTTGACCTCAGAAGAAATTATTCTGAAACCCTTCAGCAGCTCTAATGAATCGTGCCCCATTCCCTTCACCACCTTATATCCACTTGGTTCAGGACACGGTCAATGGTGTCAGTCCCCACTAGGCTGACTACGTCACACCTAGCCCAAGTAGTGTCTTTCTCGTCCTTTGGATTTCTAATTACTCTCATGTATTTAAGAGACTCACACTCTTAACATGATATGCTCTGGCCAGAGGCTTTGAGTAACAATCCGACGATAGGCCTGGGTATACATCTCCTCGCAAGGAGTGGTGAATCCTTTGTAGGCTGTTCAAACATCTTCGAGCACTTCGGCTTATACCCGATCATCCTGGGTCCACACCTCCTTGGAGATGCTTGCTTAAGATGTCAAAGTATAAGTCTCCATGACCAAGATGACTTGAACACCGCAAGTCAAAGGAACATCACACTTAAGCCACAGTAAGATCTTCATTGACATATCTATATGTAGATTCTCATATGAAGTCTTACAGCTAGTCACTCCAATGAACTAGTTCCCTTAACTAGCATCCATGTTTATCTCCGGACATCCCAATGTCACCAGCCAGTGAGAATCAGCTGATTAGAGAATAACTCATGCTAGTCTCAACAGAATTGATAATGTCCATATTTATCAATTCATCGACTAGGGATATTTCCAACACTTCACATTTGCACATTTAGAGATAATCACTAGTTGCGATCCCATCACAAATTCTCTTATGCTGTGAATTGTATGGCGGACATTCAGTAGATGAGTTTAAGATCCCAATCAAATACACAAACATGTATACTCAAATAGTGAATTATCATTTATTGAAATAAATGTTTACAATCATAAGGCGATTGCCTTAGGACACTTCTCTCATATCACTAACACCAATGTCACCATCCAGTGAGAATCAGCTGATTAGAGAATAACCCATGCTAGTATCAACAGAATTGATAGTGTCCATATTTATCAATTCATCGACTAGGGACAATTTTAATACTTCACAATTGCACATGTAGAGATAATCACTAGTTGTGAATTCATCACAAATTCTCTCATGCTGTGAATTATATTGCGGACATTCAGTAAATGAGTTTATGATCTCAATCAAATACATAAACATGTATACTCAAATAGTGAATATTCATTTATTAAAATAAATGATTATAATCATAAGGCGATTGTCGTAGGATATTTTTCTCATATCACTAACATCCTGCGGGCGCCTGACACGTGCCTTCAGATCGGAGAAACTTTAATCGCAGCTCGGTCAACAATTATCCCTTCCGAATCGGCCTCTGGAGTTGACTTGGGCGCCCGGGACCTTCCGGGCGCCCAGCTTGACTTGGTCCACTGGTTTCATGGCTGATTTTCCTTTGACTCCGCTTTGGCTTTGACCTTGGGCGCCCGGGACCTTCCGGGCGCCTAGCCCAGTGTTGTTTCGAAGCGATTCTTGCTTTCTGCTTGTTTGGCTTTGACCTTGGGCGCTCGGGACCTCCCGGGCGCCTAGCCCAGCTGCCTGCCCCTCTCCTTTGGGGCGTTCTGAGCTGCAAAAAAACACTTCTTCGGTCCCTGCATCCAAGGTTAGTTCCAAAACAAACAAGGAAAGAATATTAGTCCATCTTTACAGCCGTAGCTATCTTGGTTCTGACTTCGGGTCTCCCAAATGGAACCCAAGGTCGAACCAACGCCTACTGTTCTCTCGATGGAGAACACGTCCTCACCTACACCTCTCAGGAGAGTTTACCTTTTGCCAACTGGCTCCTCCGGTTGGACTTTTGCCCGATCCACCTGACCAGGTCTTCATGCCCAGTCCTCGACCAGGACTTCATGCCCACCTTCTGAGCAGGTCTTCGGTGCCCAGCCCCTTGCCAAGACTTCGTGCCCAGTCCTCGGCCAGGACTTCGTGCCCACCTTCCGAGCAGGTCTTCGATGCCTAGCCCCTTGCCAGGACTTCTTGCCCAGTCCTCGACCAGGACTTCTTTGCCTAGTGTATCTAGGGCTTCTTTCCTGCACACTTAGTAAACACATTAGACAACAATAACATCTTAACTCTTGAACCCTTTGCCATTATCAAAACCCAGGTTTGACTTAGGTGCAACCTCCACCAACAATCTCCACCTTTTTGATTTATGGCAACCCGGTTCAAAAAGTTAAGTTAATCATACAGATAAGTATGTAAAGTGCCAAAGTTAATTTCCTCCCCCGGAAGAAATCTCCCCCTATGTTTTTCAAAAGTTCGTGGGGTTTTTGAAAAAGTTTCTAAGTCTAAAAATGAAACGTTTTTCAGGTTTTTGATACTTAGAAAATTTTCAAGAAAGGTTTTTAAGTTAGAAAACATTTTCCAAAAGATATTTTGAGTTGGGCACTTGAAAAATTTTCAGGAGAATTTGAAATTTACACTTAGAAAATTTTCAACCAACCAAAGATGCTTAGAATAATTTTCAAGCACTTTTAAATACTTAGAAATATTTTTCAAGCACTTTTAATACTTAGAAATATTTTTCAAACACTTTAAATACTTAGGAATATTTTTCAGGCATTTTAAATACTTAGAAATGTTTTTCAAGCACTTTAAATACTTAGAAATATTTTTCAAGCACTTTAAATACTTTAGAAAAAAATTCCAGAAAGTTTTCAAAATAAGTACTTAGAAATTTAACTTTCAAAAAAATCTTAAGTACTTTAAAGAACTTTACTTTTTAGAAAACAGGAGATAAAAGTTTTTGGAAAAAGATTTACTCTTCTAGAAATTAATTTTGAAGAGAAAAAAAAATAAATTTTAAAACCTTCTTTTCTCTCCTTTCCAATCTCTCCCCCTTTGCCATATATTAAAAAAATAGCAAAAAATGAGTAATCAAAGTAAGATGTTGTACTGAACCAATTCTAACTTTTAAACTGGACCAAATTAATTTAAATTTCCGCTTTCGGGTCATGTCTAACCCAATTAGCTACTTACTAACTGTTATAAACAGTTATTTTCGCTAGGGTTAGTCAAGTTAAGTGATCTGATCAAGTTAGATTTTCTAAGCTTGTCACATAACCTGATTACTGTTAATTGGTATTTAGTGCCCCAAATACTGCAGATGCACTGACTTAAGCATCTTGAATCAAGGGAAAGACCTAAGTTTCTCAACCCATTCTAGGTTATCAATCAAAAGTACCCTAAGGTGCTTGTGAGATGCTGGCTTCTAGATCTATAGGTGCATGCAATTCTAAGATTAGAGCCTAGGCTAAGTCCATTTTATGAAAAAGCCCTAGTTTTGAAGGGAGTAGTTTTAAAAAAAACTAAGTCAGAAAAATCATTTTAAATAACATAATAAAAATAAAGAAATGATTTTGCAAAAAATAAAATAGTTTTAAAAAAACAATATAATTAGAGCAGTCCTATTCTACCAAGCATAACCCTAACTTCCTTCTAATTAAAATAGTACTGCAGCTTATCAAACAAGAGATTAGAAAGTAAAGCTGATAGATGCATAAGAGTCACCAGGTCAGTAGGACCAATAAGGTCAAACCATAGTCAAATACATGTCAACCCTACTGAGTAGGGGTAGTCAAAGAGTCAACAGTACAACTAAAAATATCAATCTAAACTAAGAGGAAGGGCCAGGATGATTAGATGAACTGGGCTGCCAAGATCAGAATAACGACATCATTTCATTATATCGTGCATCATTAGTCTCTCGATCAGCTCTGAGGGTATTCATATACTCAGTGTAACGAGCCTTATTTGTTTCCATATACTCTGCGTGATTGGCCTCTATTTCCTCCCTGAGGCTGTGGACCTCTGTCTGAAGTAGTGCTAGTCTCTCGTTAGTCGTCGGAGGTGGGGGCTCATCCATCTGCTCTCGAATCTCGGCAGCGAGATCTGCGACATCGACCTCTATCTCCTCATCGGAGTTGATATGAGCTCCGGCTCGCTGACATCTCCATGATAAAACCCCGGTACCCGAGACATCTATGGCCGCTAGGGAAAAGTTTCTATACCCAATCTCATCAAATTCAGTCATCGAGGTCATCTCTCCGTCGGTAATATCGCGACCATGTAGATGAAGAAGAGAGGTGATGATGTGGCAGTAAGGGGTGCATACCCGACCCTGAGTAGTGACACTGGATGCATGTAGAAGGGTGTGAAATATGTGAAGTCCAATATCTATATCTAAGTGATGGATCAACGCATACAACAGGAAGGTATGGAATGGTCGCATGGTTGCGACGTCCCTAGTGGTCAAGGGAAGAATGCAACGGACTAGAACTCTATAAAGAGCGTAATCCTGGACCTGGAGATCTACTGATTGAAACCGACTAACCAGGGGGTTTCGGGCAGTTCTATAGAAATATGAATGAAGGGTGTCCAGATCAATATGGGAGTAGGGAGGAGCAAAGGGAGGATCTCTAGGAGGGTAACAACAGAAAGTAGACTGGGAAGATCGCAGTCCAAGGAATCTGTTAAACAACGTAGGTGTGATAGTCAAAGGCATTCCTTGTACTGTGGTGATATAGCTAAGATCATCTTGTCTTACTAAGTTGTTGTAAAATTCTGCACATAGGGTCGTATTCACAAGATGAGTGCAGAAAACAAGTCGATCAAGTTGATAGAAGCTGATGACGTCCATAGCTACTGGACAGGATTGATTGAAAAACTGCCTATTCAAGAAGCTTGTCTTGATGGGTTTATAGGTCGTCCTAGCAAACTTATTGAATAGTTCTAGGGTCGGAAACCTAGGGTCAGGGCTAGGCTCGGGCCCGGTGTTGGGTTGAATAGTACGGCGTTTTCTAACATAATAAGGAATATGCATTTTGTGAAATAACTAAAAGGGAAAAAAATGCATGAAAATTTGATACCGGGTAGCCATCCGGGGAGGCATGGTTGAAGTGGAGCGTTCGAGGGCACAAGAGGATCATTCGGACGCCTTAGGAAGGAGAAGAGTTGGAGAAGAGAGTTTGTTTTGGGGTGACAAATGAAGGGGGTTTCGGAGGCTTTATATAGGGCATGGTCAGGCGCCCGGGATGAATCGGGCACCTGCAGTCAGTTGTAAGCTGCCAAATGCAACTTTCTTGGTTTTGACACTGTCCTTGGGGGCGCCCGTGAGGACCCGGGCACCTGGAGTCAGCTGCCATGCGTGGCATCTTTTGCTGCCTCGAATTGACATAAAGCCCTAGGCGCCCGATAGGTGACGGGCGCCCAGGTTAGCTGGGAATGTTGACAACTTTTGCTGTCTTGGTCGAAGAGAAAGGGAGGGGGCGCCCGAGGGCTCACGGGCGCCCGAGTTGACCGTTGTTTGATCATTGACCAGTTTGACTCTTTGACTATTTTGACCTGATTTGACTCTAATGACCAACCAACAATCAATTCAATTCAACTCTAAAATCAATGTTTTTATTTAACAACATTACAGAAATCAGATTTTGAATTAACTTAAGTCCTAACTGTCTCACCCGGTATATAGTTATCAATCACGTTATCATATGGGTTTTTGTGAGACAGTTTTTAATAGAAGTAAACATTTTATTTTAAAAAAACTATTATTAAATTTCGAAATGTTAAACTAATTTTGAAATGCCAATTATGTTTTAACAATTATTATTGAAACAATGGTTGAATCTAGAATTAATTGAAATCTGTGTTAGATTCAAATCTGACAATAATAAAGTGAATTTGATTTTCAATAATTGGCTTCCAGGTCTTTGCGAGGCACTAGACCTTCTTTGGTCGTAGCCTTATTGGATCATCAACCCTTTCCTTGACAAAACCTTTTATTGAAAATCCATTTTCAAGTTACTCCTTGAAACATTTTGGTCTAACTAGTTTGGGTCTTGGATCGGTAGCTTTGGGTAGTTCCGCCAAAATGGCTTCCCTAACGTACTATCATCTCACCTCCACCCAATACTATGTTATTCAAATTTCAGTTAATCGGTTTAGTCCTTAATCTAACCAGTCCTAGGTCTAAGCATGGTAAATTGCAGAAAATAAATAAACAAGCAGTCATGCAATTTTACAATAAGAAAAGGAATTTATTTAACCATAAAAATAGTTTTTAAGTTGGCTCCCCCTCGACTAAAGTCACGGTAGTGATTAGGCAAGATATGAATCTTGTCCTTGGGGATCCAATACTGGTTTGGTCCAGCTTGGTTGTTCAGGCAAAGTTTGGGTACCCATGCCTGAACTCTGGGTATAGACTGATTTAGTACAGCATAATATGACCTTTGTCTAACCTTGGTTCATGATACCCTAACCCGGATCGATTTAGAACTGACTTCTGTTTTCCAAGGATCATATCAAGACCCTTAGAACCCGAAGTGAATCGTTCCAAAGCTGCTCTTAGGTCCTTGACTTGAGTTTTCAAGGAGGAGTTCTCTTTCTCAAGTTTTTCAACTTGAGTAGAGGTTCCTTCTTGAACCTTCTCAGTTAAGGATCTAGAGTCAGCTCCCTCTTTCAGGAGTTTTACTTCCTGTCGGAGAGACTCGACTCGAATTTTGGCTTTCGCCAAGTTACTAGATAGGTATGCAATTAATTCAGCTAATTCAGATTTTGAATAACCACTTACAGTTATTTTACCATCTTCTGATATGGTGAGCTTTCCGTCATCCAGCTCCGATTCTGATCTGGTGTCGATGTCTTCGGATGTAGTCAAGGCGAGCAGGTTCAATTGTGGGGCATCATCTTCTTCTTCGGATGAAGACTCATCCCACGTTGCTTGAAGGGCCTTCTTCCTTCTTGTCTTCTTGTCTTCTTTCAGATTATGACACTCCGATTTGAAGTGTCCCTTCTTGTTGCATTCGAAGCAGGTCACACTTGATTTGTTCTTGGATGGTTCAATCGGAACCTCCTTCTTTCGGTTGGCTTTTCTTCTGTTGGATTGATTCTTCAATTCCTTGTAGTAGTCCCGGGCAAGCCGAACCAGCTTGGGTCGATCCCCTTCGCTGTCTTCTGAGTCTGAGTCTGAGTCAAACTCGGGTGTAGGTTGAGGCTTCTTCTTGACCATCTTTCCTATTTTACCTGCAACAAAAGCAATGCCTTTCTCGGCCAAGGTGCAGTTAGTCTGCTCATGTAATTCAAGTTCAGAAAATAACTCATCTAATTTGATTTTAGAAAGATCCCTTGAAACTTTGTACGCATCTACCATAGATGCCCACAAAGTATTTCTCGGGAAAGCGTTAAGAGTATACCTGATCAGGTCACGATTTTCTACCTTGTGACCAATTGTATGTAGACAGTTCATCAACTCCTGGATTCTGGCGTGGAGCTGGGCTGCTGACTCGCCGTCGTTCATTTTGATCGTGTATAGCTTGTTAAGCAGTAGGTCCCTCTTGCTGATTCGGGTGTCGGAGGTTCCTTCGTGTAATTCAGTTAACTTACCCCAGAGTTCCTTTGCACTGTTGAATGGTCCCACCCGGTTCAGCTCTTCTTTGGTTACACCGCATTGAATTGTCTGGGTCGCTTTAGCATCAGCCTCGATCTTCCTTTTTAGCGAGGCATCCCATTCAGTGTAAGGTTGTGCCACTCCTTCAGCATTTTTCGATATTTCCAAACCAGATTGGATTATTATCCACATGTCCACCTGAGTTTTCAGGTGGTCTTCCATCCGACTCTTCCAGTAGGAGAAGTCCTCCCCACTGAAGAGTGGTGGTTTGGCTGTACTAAAACCCTCTTGCATGGACATTTAGAAATTACTGAAATAAAAAAACAAAAACTGTCCCAAGACTTAGTCTTGGATTAGCAGTGCGGGAATAGGATATTTAAAAGAAATTATCGAGTGGTGTTGCACCAATCCTCGATTAACGATAAAAACTTCGATCGAAAAAGAAATTAAAAACTTCGTAAAAATCTAAAAAATTCCCAAATTGATGGTTGCACCAAATTTGAGCTACCCCGCTCTGATACCACTTGTTGGATCGAGAAACACGATAGAGGGGGGTGAATATCATGAAAATCTTTTCGGATAAGA
This sequence comes from Boesenbergia rotunda, assembly GCA_024364735.1. Classification (NCBI taxonomy): domain Eukaryota; kingdom Viridiplantae; phylum Streptophyta; class Magnoliopsida; order Zingiberales; family Zingiberaceae; genus Boesenbergia; species Boesenbergia rotunda. The sequence goes on from JAGFNQ010002486.1 coordinate 368,084, forward strand.
CTAAGAGAAAATACGCAGCGGAATTAAAAACAAACACACAAGGAACACAAGTATTTTTACTTGGTTCGGAGTCACGGTCGGCTCCTACTCCAAGGCCCATTGTCCTTGACCGTTTACTGCGGGTAATTCTATTTTCGCGCAAAGGTTTATAGATTTAATACAAGAATAGTGCAGTAAGTAAATGAATACACTTTTCATTACCGACGCCCGGTGTGGATCGTACTTCGGAGCAGAGGGTCATCGGCGGCACTAGAGTCTCGAGATCGGAGTTTGCTAGAGCAGAGCGTTTGAACGAAAAGCTTAGAGGTGTTGGAAAGTTGTGTTCTTGAAGCCTAGGGGCCGAGCCCCTTTTATAGTGCTCCTGGGGGCGCCTGATTCGCTGGGGGCGCCTAACACGTGCCTTCAGATCGAAGAAACTTCATCCGAAGCTCGGTCAGCGCTTATCCCTTCCGAATCGGCCTCTGGAGATGACTGGGGCACTCGGGACCTCCCGGGCGCCCATCTTGACTTGGTCCGCTGGCTTCGTGGCTGATTTTGCTTCGACTCTGCTTTGGCTTTGACCTTGGGCGCCTGGGAACTCCTGGGCGCCTAGCCCAGTGTTGTTTCAAAGCTATTCTTGCTTTCTGGTTGTTTGGCTTTGACCTTGGGGGCCCGGGACCTCCCGGGCGCCTAGCCCAGCTGCCTGCCCCTTTCCTTTAGGGCGTTCTGAGCTGCAGAAACACACATCTTCGGTCCCTGTATCCAAGGTTAGTTCCAAAACAAACAAGGCAAGAATATTAGTCCATCTTTACAGCCGTAGCTATCTTGGTTCTGACTTCGGGTCTCCCAAAGGGAACGCTAGGTCAAACCGATGCCAACTGTTCCCTCGACGGGGAACGCGTCCTCACCTACTCCTCTCAGGAGAGTTTACCTTTTGCCAACTGGCTCCTCCGGTTGGACTTTTGCCCGATCCACCTGACCAGGTCTTCGTGCCCAGTCCTCGACCAGGACTTCGTGCCCACCTTCCGAGCAGGTCTTTGGTGCCCAGCCCCTTGCCAGGACTTCGTGCCCAGTCCTCGACCAGGACTTCATGCCCACCATCCAAGCAGGTCTTCGGTGCCCAGCCCCTTGCCATGACTTCTTGCCCAGTCCTCGACCAGGACTTCTTTGCCTAGTGTATCTAGGGCTTCTTTCCTGCACACTTAGTAAACACATTAGACAATAATAATATCTTAACTCTTGAACCCTTTGCCATTATCAAAACCCAGGTTTGACTTAGGTGCTACCCAAACACTGCAATGTGGTTTTATCATTGGTTACAGCCAGGTTTAACTTAGGTGCTTCCTTGGTTAAGCCACATTGCAGTGTTTGTGTGGCCTTTGCGTCTGCTTCAATTTTCTTCTTGAGTGGTCCGTCCCACTCTGTGTAGCCTTTCACCTCGCCTTCTGCTTTCTTGGGGATCTCAAGTTTGGATTGGATGATTAAACCACATGTCCACCTGAGTTTTAGGTGGACATTCATCCTACTCTTCCAATAGGAGAAGTCTTCTCCTGAGAAGAGTGGTGGTTTGGCGGTGTTGTAGCCTTCTTGCATGGCCATGGATTTTAATCTGAAAATTTACAAAAAAAAAATTCCAAGACTAAGTCTTGGATTAGTAGTGCGGTGGCGAAAATAATAATAATAAAAAACCACCAAGGGGTGTTGTACCAACCTCGATAAACGAAAAAATTATGAATGAAAAATAATTTTTTTTTAAAATCCGAAAATTGCTCAATCGGTATTTACACCAGATTTGAGCCACCCGCTCTAATACCACTCGTGGGATCGTTTAGAATCAATAGAGGGGGGGGGGTGAATATCGATAAAACTTTTTCGAATATAAAAATAATATTACGCAGCGGAAATTTAAAACAATGCTATCACACTTTCTTTTACTTGGTTCGGAGTCTAGATCGGCTCCTACTCCAATGCCCACGGTCCTTGACCGTTTACGTTGGGCAATTCTATATTTCACAAAAAAAGGTTACAAATTTGAAGCACGAATATAGAATTTAATTTAAACAATTAAATTAAAAATATCGATGACCAGAGAAGGACTCGAAGATCGGAGCAGCGAGTCGTCATTGACGCTTGAAACATTAGCACGGAGAGATTAGAGCAAAGCGCTTGAGTATTTGCATTGGAAGAAGTGTTGTTTGGAAGCAAAGGGGTGAACCCCTTTATATACAGTCCTCTGGGGCACCAGTGTTGAGTGGGGCGCCTGACACGTGTGCCTATCTGTGCACGTCCTCATCCGCAGACTTGGCCAGCGCTTATCCCCTCAACCAGGGCGCCTGGGACGACTGGGGCGCCTGTATCCTCATGGGTGCCTCCCTTACTGACGTGGAGGCTCAGCTTCGCAAATTGCTGGAAAACACCCTTCTGGGGCACCTATATACATACAGGCGCCTGACTCCTTTCAGGCACCTGGGAAGCAGATAGCTCCATCCTTGGTTCCTACAACCAGGGTTAGTTCCAAAACACAAATAATAGATAAATTAAGTACAGTTAACAACCTGCGCTGTCTTGGTTCTGACTTTGGGCTTCCAAAATCGAACCCTAGGTCGAACCGACGCCTAATGTTCCCTCTTCGGGGAATGCGCCCTTGCCTACTCCTCTAAGGAGAATTTACCTTTTGCCAACCGACTCATCCGGTTGGACATTTGCCCGATCCTCTGGATCAGGACTACGTGTCCAGTGCACGACCATGACTTATTGCCCAACCCTCGGGCATGTCTTCAGTGCCCAGCCCTCAGCCAGAACTTATTGCCCAATTCCATGAACCAGGACTTCATGCCCAGTCCACGACCAGGACTTATTGCCCAACCGTCGGTCAGGTCTTCGGTGCCTAGCCCTCGGCTAGGACTTATTGCAGGGACTAACCTTGGTTGCAGGGAATGAAGGATTGTGTTCTGCAGCTCAGAACGCCCCAGAGGAAAGGGGTATGCAACTGGGCTAGGCGCCTAGGAGGTCTCGAGCGCCCAAGGTGAAAATCCAAAACAGCAAAGAAGTAAGAACGCTTCGAAACCACACTGGGCTAGGCGCCCAGGAGGTCCCGGGCGCCCAAGGTCAAAGCCAACGCAACCATCGAAGCAAATCTGCCACGACGCCATTGGACGAGGTCAACCTAGGCGCCCGAGAGGTCTCGGGCTCCCCAGTCAGACCAGGGGCGAATCGGAGGGGATAAGCGCTGACCAAGTTGCAGATGAAGGTTCTCGCAGCTGAAGGCACGTGTCAGGCGCTGCCAGGAGCACTATAAATGGGCTCGACCCCAAGGCTTCAGAATAACTACTTTCTAACGCCCAAAAGCTTTTTGTTCAAGCGCTACACCCCGGCAAACTCTGACTTTGAGATCTCAGCGCCGACGACGACCCTCTGCACCGAAATACGATCTACATCGGGCGTCGATAACGAAAAGTGTAGCATTTTAATACTGTTGTACTTAAATTTGTAAATCACTTTTACTGGGCAGCCCTTCGCTAGTATTGCCCAAAGTAAATGGTCAAGGACCATGGGCCTTGGAGTAGGAGCCGACCGCGACTCCGAACCAAGAAAAAATCTACTTGTGTTCCTGTGTGCATTTAATTATTTCCGCTGCGTATTTGCTCTGTATTCTATCCGAATAGTTTTAACGATATTCACCCCCCCCCTCTATCATTTTTCTCGATCCAACAGTTGGTTCAAGAGTTTGTTCATTTAGAAGTTCAATCAATGGTTCAATTGTTGGTTCATTGTCTTCCTGATCAGTATTTGATTGGTTTAATTTTTGATTATCAGTTTTTGGTTCAATTTCCTCATCAAAAATTAAGTTAGTAGTATCTTCAATTTTGTGAGATTGTTTATTTAAAACCCTATAGTCCCTACTAGTTGTTGAATATCCTAGGAAGATCCCTGGGGTTGACTTGGATTGAAACTTACCTAGGTAGTCCTTGGTGTTCAAGATATGAACTTTGCACCCAAAGACTCTTAGGTAGTGTAGGTTAGGCAGTCTATGATAATATAATTCATAAGGTGTTTTATTATCCCTTTTGTTAATTAGAACCCTGTTTTGGATGTAGCATGCTGTTCTTACCGCTTCTGCCCAAAATTGATTAGCTAGGTTAAACTCATTTAACATGGTTCTAGCGGCTTCCTAAGGGGTTCTATTCTTTCTCTCCACTATCCCATTTTGTTGGGGGGTTCTAGGATAGGAAAATTCATGAATGTACCCATTTATTTTGCAAAATTCTTCAAACGGTTGATTTTCAATGATCACTTCTAAGTCTTTTGATTTTAGTATCATTTTGGTTTTCAATCATTTTATATAGGTTAATAAATAAGTTCAAAGTTTCATCTTTGGTTTTTAGGAACCTAACCTAAGTAAACCTAGAGTAATCATCAATAATTACTAAGCAGTACCGATTCCCGCATAGTGACTTGGCTCCGTGTGAATCGAATAGGTCAAGGTGCAGGAGCTCAAGTGTGGTTTGGGTTAAGTCTGATTGAATTGATTTGTGGATTGACTTAGTTTGCTTGCCTTGGTTACATGAGTTGCAGATTGTGTTTTCAAAGTTCTTAATTTTTGGTATACCTTTAATTAAACCGAGTTGGGTAATTTTAGAAATTAGTTTAACATGAGTGTGACCTAATCTCCTATGCCAGAGGTTGGATTCTTCTAATTGAGTCAAGAAGCATTTTGCTACTAAAGGTAAATTGATAGTATAAACGTTGTTTTTCCTAGTACCCTTAAGCATGACTTCTGAGTATTGAAGGTTTCTAATCAGGCAGTCAGAGTTGGTGAATGTAACTATGTAGACATGATCACATAGCTGACTTATACTAAGCAAATTGAATTTAAAATTTTCAACCAAGAGTACTTTCTTAATCACAAAATCAGACTTGAGTTCAATGTTACCTAACCCAATGACTTTGAGTGTAGCATTGTTGCCAAATGCTACTGAGCCTAGGTTCTTGAACTTGATTTTGGTGAATTTCAATTTGTCTCCAGTCATATGTCTGGAGCATCCACTATCCAACATCCATTGGTCCAAATCTTTATGTTCCTACACAAAGTATTTGTTGATTTGGATCCATTAGAGTTAGGGATAGCTTAAATTGATTTTCACAGTCTAGTCTATCTCACCCAATCTAGTGTTATCAATCACGTTAACCTTATGGGTATTGTGAGACAGGTTTTCAAAAATTAAAGATTTTAATTTAAAAAAAATGGTTAATTTTGAAGACATCTGATTAATTTGAAAATTTTATAAGGTTAAGTTTATTGATTTTGAAAAGTGGTTGACTCTAGGATTCTTGAAATTTGTGTTAGATTCAAATTTAACAAAGAGTAAATTGAATTTAAATTCCAAAAATTAGCTTCTAGGTCTTGGCGAGGCACAAGGCCTTCTTTGGCCGTAGCCTTATTGGATCATCAACCCTTTCCTTGACAAAGCCTTTTAACGAAATTTCATTTTCAAAATTACTTTTTGAGTAATTTTGGTCTAACTTGTTTGTGTCTTGGATCGGTAGCTTCGGCTAGTTCCACCAGACTAAACATACCAAGTAGAGTATACTTGACCTTATTAGAAGGCCTTCCCTAACGTACTATCATCTCACCTTCACTCAATACTAGGTTGTTGAAGTTTCAAATAAATTGTTTTGTCCTTAAACTAACCAGTCTTAAATCTAAGCATGATAATTAAAAATTACAAAAAAAAAAACACAATCAAGCATGCAATTAAAAAAAATTATCTAATTATAAATATGATTTTTATATTGGTTCCCCCTGGACTATAGCCTCAATAATGGTTAGGCAAGATGTGAAACTTGTCCTTGGGGATCTAATACTGGTTTGGTCCAGCTTGTTTGTTCAAACAGAGCTTGGGCACCCATGCTTGGACTTGGGTTCAAGGTTGGTTCAATACAGCATAATAAGAGCGTTGTCTTGACTTGGTTGGATAACCGAGTCTGGATCGGTTAAGAACGGTCTTCTGCTTTCTAAGGATCATGTCAAGACACTTGGAACCCGAAGTGAACTGTTCTAAGGCAACTCTGAGCTCTATGACTTGAGTCTTTAGGGAAGAATTCTCTTCCTCAAGTTTTTGAACTTGGGTTAAGCTTTCTTCCTGAATTGGCTCAGTCAAGGACGTCGAGTTGACTTCCTCTTTCAGAAGTTTTACTTCCTATTGGAGGGATTTAACCCGGATTTTGGCTTTCGCCAAGTTGCGAGATAAATAAGAAATTAATTTTGAAAGTTCATATTCTGAGTAACCTCTTACTGTGATTTGCTCGTTTTTCGAGATTGTGAGTCTTCCGTCGTCTGGTTCCGATTCCGATCCAGAGTCGACGTCTTCCGAGGTGGTTAGGGTGAGAAGATTCGCGTGCGGGACTTCTTCTTCGGAGGAGGAGGAGGATTCATCCCAAGTGGCTTGGAGAGCCTTCTTTCTTCGTGCCTTCTTTGTTTCCTTCAGATTAGGGCACTTTGACTTGAAATGCCCCTTTTTGTTGCATTCGTAGCAGGTGACATTAGTCTTGCTCTTTAAGCTTGTTGAAGGTTCTACTAGATCTTCCTTTCTTCGACTTGATTTCTTCTTGCTCGTTTGGTACTTGAGTTCCTTGTAGTAATCTCGAGCTAGCTGAACCAGCTTGGGTTGATCCCCTTCGCTATCTTCTGATTCTGAGTCTGAGTCAGACTCGGGTGCTGGTTAAGGCTTCTTCTTGGGGGCTTTTCCTTGAGATTTTCCTGCAACAAAGGCTATACCTTTCTCGATCAAGGTAGTGTTAGTCTGTTCGTGTAGTTCTAATTCGGAAAAGAGTTCATCTAATTTGATTTCAGACAGAATCCTTGAAACTTTATAGGCATCTACCATAGATGCCCACAATGAGTTTCTTGGAAAAGAATTTAACGTATACCTGATCAGGTCATGGTTTTCAACCTTGTGACCTATCATGTGCAGCCCATTCATCAACTCCTAGATTCTGGCGTGCATCTTGATTGTGTAGAGTCTGTTCAACAACAGATCTCTTTTGCTGATCCTCGTGTCGGAAGTGCCTTCGTGCAGCTTGATCAGCTTGTTCCAAAGCTCCTTCGCGCTGTTGAAGGGTCCCACCCGGTTCAACTCCTCCTTGGTTAAGCAACATTGCAAAGTCTGGGTTGCCATTGCATCGGCCTCGATTTTCTTCTTTAGTGAGGCGCCCTATTCAGTATAATGCTGCGCCACTCCTTCTGTGTTCTAGGGAATTTCCAGCCCAGACTGGATGATTATACACATGTCCACTTGAGTTTTCAAGTGGACTTCCATCCTGCTTTTCCAGTAGGAGAAGTCTTCTCCATTGAAAAGTGGAGGTCTGGCAGTGCTGTATCCCTCTTGCATGGCCATAGAACTTTAACTGGAAAATTACAAACAAAAACAACCTTGTTCCAAGACTGAGTCTTGGATTAGTAGTGCTAGAAGAAATTAATAATAGCGCAAAAAGATCGAGTGGTGTTGCACCAACCTCGATTAACGAGAAAATTCGAGCGAAAAGAGTTTTAAAAAATCGTAAATCTGAAAAAAAAAACTTCTCAAACTGGTGGTTGCACCAAGTTTGAGCCACCCTCTCTGATACCACTTGTTGGATCGGAGTAAATCGATAGGGGGGTGAATATCGATCGAAAATTTTTGGACAATTAGAGAAATTACGTAGCGGAAAAGAGTAAAACAAATTCGCTAACACAGTTTGTTTTACTTGGTTCAGAGTCACGGTCAGCTTTTACTCCAAGGCCCACGGTCCTTGACCGTTTACGATGGGCAATTCTATATTTGAAGGGCGTTTATAATTTTGAGTACAGATATAGAATTAAAAAGAAGTCACAACACTTAGGAAATTTAAACCGCGATGACCGGAGTGGATGGAATTTCGAAGCAGCGGGTCATCGTCGGCGCTTGAATCATGAGTGCAAAGCGTACCGGAGCGTAGCGCTTGAGCGAAAGTGTTGAGAGTGAATTGAGCGAGTTATCTTGAAGCCTTGGGGGTGAACGCCCTTTTATAGTCGACTCCTGGGCGCCTGTGTTGAAGGGGGCGCCTACACGTGGCCTCTCCTACGTGAACTCCAATCGGCTGGCTCGGTCATCGCTTATCCCCTTCATTGAGGCGCCTGAGCTGTCTGGGGCGCCTGTATGGGCACGGGCGCTTAGCTTGGCTTGGTCCAAAAGCTTTCGTGGTAGCTTGCTTCGATGGTCTTGGTTTGGCCTTGCACTGGGGGTGCCTGTATCCTTACAGGCGCCTAGCCCAGTGAGGTGCCTCCTTCTAATGAGGCGCCTGAGCTGCAGAAACCCAGTCCCTTTGTTTCCTGCAACCAGGGTTACTTCCAAAACACAAGAAACAAACATACAATATATGTTAGATATTATTTACAACCTAAGCTGTCTTGGTTCTGACTTTGGGTCTCCCAAATGGAACCCTAGGTCGAACCGACGCCTAATGTTCCCTCTTACGGGAATGCGTCCTCACCTACTCCTCTCGGGAGAATTTACCTTTTTTGCCAACCAGCTCCTCTGGTGGACTTTTGCCCAGCTTCACTCACCTGGTCTTCGTGCCCAATCCGCGATCAGGTCTTCATGCCCAGCTTCACTCACCAAGTCTTCGGTGCCCAGTCCTCGACCAGGTCTTAGTGCCTAGCTTCACTCACCAAGTCTTAGTGCCCAGCTTCACTCACCAGGTCTTATTGCCCAACTTTAGGTCAGGACTTAGTTTCCCAGCCCGCGGCCAGGACTTAGTGCCCAATTCAATGAACCAGGACATAGTGCCTAGTGTACCTAGGACATTCCTACACACATAATCAGCTTGGTAGATCACAACCAAATCTTAACTTCTGAACCCTTTGTCATTATCAAAACAAAGGTTTGATATTGGTGCTTCCAGCACCAACATATTGTTGGGACCGGGTGCATGTTGACAAGGATACGGGATCGTAAAATTTTAAATTTTTACGTGCATCGGAAGAATTAGCATAAAATAATTTCTCAAATTATTTTAACCACGTATCTAGCATGCAACCTTATGATGTGTGGACATGATCATAAATTAAAACCTTGCGGAAAAGTAAACTAATTTACTTTGTACCTCGCGTAACTCGAAGAAAGGGACGAGATCCAACCGTAGCGTCTCTTGGAAGCTCCGCCTCTATTCGCGTCCACGCCGAGTTCTCTTCGGGATGACTTCGCAAAGCCACGAGTTTTGTGTCGACGAGAACTACTAGATTCTCCAAAGACACAACTAGAATATCAAGAGAGAAGAAAGGAAACTAACCACCAAGTAACGGAATCAAAATTCCGGGAAAGGAAGGAAGGAGTCGCGATCCGCTTCTTCTTCTTCTTCGGCATGAACTTGGTGGAGGAAACTCACGGGCACCCTAGGTGCTTGCGCCGACCCTAGGGGAGGAGAGAGAGCCGGCCCTAGAGAGAGAAAGGGCTCCGGCCCTAGAGAGAGAGAGAGATAGAGAGAGAGAGGGAGAGAGTTAATCTCTTGATCAATCTATTAAGGAAATCAAGCCTAGCCTTGGTTCCTTTATATAGTAGCCTCTCCCTTGCCAAGTCTCCCCTTTAACGGAATTTTTCATAAGAAATTTATCCTATAAATTTTCTTTATGAATTATTCCGTTTAAATCAAGTTTTATTATAACTAATTTTATAATAAAACAAATACATCTCTCCTTTTATTATGGAATAAATTTTACAATAAATTTATAAATTTTCTTATTATGGAAAAATCAATTCATAATTGATTTTATAAAATTAAAATAAATCATTCCATGGATCATTTTAATTTCCATAAAAAAGAATAAATTTCTATAAATTTCTTTATATAAATTTCTTTATACAAATTTATTTATCCATAATTTATAAAACAAATCACACTTGATTTATTTTATAAAATAAACCAAATAAATTGGTTCTCTCTTTTATTGTGGCTGGCCAAACCAAAGAGGGTGGGCACCCTCTTTGGCCGGCCAAACCGAGCCGAACCCATCGCGAATTAAACTCATTTAATTCGCCCAATAAGCCTTCAAAAGACTTAGCCATTTTTAGCTTCCGTTGCGCCTCTGATTAACTCAGATTCGACTTATTTCTCTTGATCGGAAAATCTAATTTTCAACTCGTATTAAATCCCTCGGATTACTCATAGTGCGTGTGACTAAATAGGCTTTCGATTTATGTTGGCCGTCTATAATCAACCAATTATAGAACGATCATGAGTGGCACCTAGTAGTACATCATGACCCCCAATTAATCGAAAGATCAACGGTTGACCTCAGAAGTGATTCTGAAACCCTTCAGCAGCTCTAATGAATCGTGCCCCATTCCCTTCACCATTTTATACCCACTTGGTTCAGGACATGGTTTGTGTGTGTCAGTCCCCACTAAGCTGACTACGTCACACCTAGCCCAAGTAGTGTCTTTCTCGTCCTTTGGATTTCTAATTATTCTCATGTATTTAAGAGACTCATACTCTAAACATGACATGCTCTGGCTAGAGGCTTTGAGTAATAATCCGACGATAGGCCTGGGTATACATCTCCTCGCAAGGAGTGGTGAATCCTTTGTAGGCTGTTCAAACATCTTCGGGCACTTCGGCTTATACCTAATCATCCTGGGTCCACACCTCCTTGGAGATGCTTGCTTAAGATGTTAAAGTATAAGTCTCCATGACCAAGATGACTTGAACACCGCAAGTCAAAGGAACATCGCACTTAAGCTGCAGTAAGAACTTCACAGACATATCTATATAGATTACCATATGAAGTTTTACAGCTAGTCACTCCAATGAACTAGTTCCCTTAACTAGCATCCATGTTTATCTCCGGACATCCCAATGTCACCAGCCAGTGAGAATCAGCTGATTAGAGAATAACCCATGCTAGTCTCAACAGAATTGATATTGTCCGTTTTTATCAATTCATCGACTAGGGATATTTTCAATACTTCACAATTGCACATGTAGAGATAATCACTAGTTGTGATCTCATCACAAATTCTCTTATGCTGTGAATTGTATTGCGGACATTCAATAGATGAGTTTAAGATCCCAATCAAATACACAAACATGTATACTCAAATAGTGAATTTTCATTTATTAAAGTAAATGATTACAATCATAAGGCAATTGCCTTAGGACACTTCTCTCACATTACTAACAAACTCCCACTTGGCCTAATGCCAATCGCTACGGTATCCAGTACCGCAGTCTCTAACATGACCCTCAAACTTGCTCTGTGGCAAGGCCTTAGTTAAAGGATCCGCTAAATTCCTTTCAGTGGAAATTTTCTCAATTTGTATATCATTCCTACTTATAATCTCTCTGATCAGATGATAGCGGCGAAGCACGTGTTTGGATCGCTGATAAGACCTTGGTTCTTTTGCTTGTGCAATAGCTCCATTGTTATCGCAGTAAACCGACACTGCTTCATCAATGGTTGGAACCACGCCAAGTTCGGAGACAAACTTCTTGATCCAGACTGCTTCCTTTGCTGCTTCCAAAGCTGCGATATATTCCGCTTCCGTGGTAGAATCCGCTACGGTGTCTTGTTTGGAACTTTTCCAACTTACTGCGCCTCCATTCAAAGTAAATACGTATCCAGACTGCAATTTGGAGTCATCCTTATCTGTCTGGAAACTGGCATCTGTATACCCACGTATTACCATATCTCCTTCTCCATATATTAGGAACGCATCCTTAGTTCTTCTTAAGTACTTAAGGATTGTCTTAACAACCGCCCAATGATCCATTCCTGGATCCGACTGGTATCTGCTTGTGACGCTCAAAGCATACGATACATCGGGCCTTGTACATAACATAGCATACATGATAGATCCTATCGCGGATGCATAAGGAATCTTATTCATGCAAATCCTCTCGTCTTCTGTGCGCGGACACATAGACTTTGAAAGGTTGATCCCATGCTTGATGGGAAGGTAACCTTTCTTGGATTCCGACATGCTAAACCTTTTTAGCACTCGGTCTATATACGTAGACTGTGAAAGACCAAGCAACCCTTTTGATCTATCTCTATAGATTCTAATCCCAAGGATACAGGTTGCTTCTCCCAGGTTTTTCATGGAGAAAGTTTTGGACAACCAAATTTTAACTGTCTATAAAACTGATATATCGTTTCCTATAAGTAATATGTCATCGACATATAATACTAGGAATACGACTGCACTCCCACTAACCTTCTTGTACACACAAGGTTCGTCAGGATTTTGTAAGAAATCAAACTCTTTGATTGTCTCATCAAAATGGATGTTCCAGCTCCTGGATGCTTGCTTCAGTCCATATATGGATCGTCGAAGCTTGCATACTTTGGTTTTATCAACCGATGTGAAACCTTTAGGTTGTATCATGTATACATCCTCAAGCAGGTTTCCATTAAGGAAAGCTGTTTTCACATCCATTTGCCATATCTCATAATCATAATGAGCTGCTATGGCTAGGAGCATCCGAATGGATTTAAGCATAGCTACTGGCGAATAGGTTTCGTCATAATCAATTCCTTGTTTTTGACGATATCCTTTTGCCACTAATCTAGCCTTAAAGGTAACAACATTACCTTCCATGTCGGTTTTCTTCTTGAAAACCCACTTGCACCCTATGGGCTTAATCCCTTCAGGTGGGTTAACCAAGTCCCATACTTGATTTTCGTACATGGAATCCATTTCCGACTTCATGACTTCAAGCCATTTGTCCCTTTCTGAATTTTTCAGAGCATCTTCATAACTGATAGGTTCGTCATCGCTTATGAGTAACACGTCATTCGATTCGCTTATGAGAAATCCGTATCTCTCTGGAATATTGCGTGTCCTATCAGATCTACGAAGAGGTGGTGTTGTTTTAGGTTCAACTGATAGCTCATCATTATGAGTTATTGGTTGTGGGTCTAGACTAGGTGTCTCTGTAATGTCTATTGGAGTTTCTTGAACTTCATCAAGTTCAATGCCACTCCCACTGTTTTCTTGTAATAGAAATTCTTTTTCCAGAAATACAGCATGCCTTGAAACAAACACCTTTTGTTCCAAGGGATGATTGAATTGGTAACCCTTCGTTTCCTTAGGGTATCCAATAAATAGACATTTATCAGACTTAGCATCCAATTTGTCTGATACAGTCCGCTTCACATAAGCAGGACAACCCCATATCTTAAGGTGAGTTAAGTGAGGTTTCTTACTATTCCTTGTCTCATATGGAGTAGTAGAGACTACCTTAGTCGGGACTCTGTTTAGCAAGTAAACAGCTGTCTTAAGTGCATAGCCCCAAAAGGATTTTGGAAGAGTTGCATGATTCATCATCGACCTAACCATGTCCATTAAGGTTCGGTTGCGCCTCTCAGATACACTATTATGCTGTGGTGTATACGGCGGAGTCCATTGGGACAATATCCCATTGTCCCTAAGATAATCTTGAAACTCTTGACTTAAGTATTCACCACCTCGATCGGATCGAAGTATCTTAATACTTTTGCCAAGCTGTTTCTCTACTTCATTTCTGAACTCTTTGAATTTCTCAAAAGCTTCAGATTTGTGTTTCATCAAGAACACATACCCGAATCGTGAGTGATCATCGATAAAGGTGATGAAGTAGCTATAGCCTCCTTGTGCAAGAGTTGACATTGGTCCACATACATCAGTATGTATTAGACCAAGCAATTCTCCCACTGGATTACCTTTTCCAGAAAAGGGTAATTTGGTCATCTTGCCTTTTAAGCATGATTCGCATGTATCAAATGAACCGGGTTCAAATGATTCCAGAATTCCACATTGGTGTAATTCGGTCATGTGTTTCTTACTTACATAGCCAAGACGGCAATGCCAAGTGTAGGAGTCTATTCGATTATCTATTCGAGCACGTTTGTTGCTAACTTCGATATTGAAAACGTCATTGGATAAATCTAACGTCTAGACACCATTGCACAAAGTTCCATTCCCATAAAAAACGTCATTTAAAGTTATGTAACAACAATTGTTACTAAAAGTTAAATGATAACCCTTTTCATTCAAACATGAAATAGATACAATGTTCTTTATTAACGAAGGAACAAAATAACAATTATCCAATTCTAAGATACGTCCAGTGGGGGGCTTTAGCAAATATGTTCCGATGGCAACAACAGCAATCTTTGCTCCATTTCCAACTCGCAAATTTGCTTCTCCTTTGACGAGTCTTCTTCGATCTATTCCTTAGCCCCTGTATGTCATTACATATATGTGAGCTACACCCAGTATCAAGTACCCAGGTATTTGAGGAAATAGAGTGACATTCAATAACGAAGATACCTGAAGAGGATGGGGCATCGGATGCCTTATTCTTCAAGGACTCAAGATAAACCTTGCAGTTTTTTCGCCAGTGACCCTCCTTGCCACAATGATGGCAAGTTCCTTTTGGTTTCTTTTCAGTCTTTTTGGCCTTTTTCTTCTTCCTTTTATTCTGTTCTTTGGCCTTCCTCTTAGAACCTTTCTTCGAGGAACCAACTAACAGTACCGTCTTTTGATCCGGCTTTACAGAAGGCTCCACAGTCTTCAGCAGGTTGAGCAACTCAGGAATGGTAGTCTCTAGTTTGTTCATCCGATAGTTCATCACAAATTGTGAATAACTTTTGGGCAAACAACTCAGAATTAAGTCAATACTTAGTTCATGATCCATTGCAAAATCGAGTGTGCTCAGTCGCTCAATGTACCCCAACATCTTTAACACAAACTGCGAGGCAGAAGTGCCTTCCTGCATCTTAGTGGTGAAGAGGAGTCTGGAGACTTCGAACCTTTCGGATCTCGCCTGCTCTTCAAACAACTCATTAAGATGGAAGATGATGGTATAAGCATCCAAATGCTCATGCTGCTTTTGCAGCTCAGGTATCATAGAGGCTAGCATGATGCAACTCGCAAGTTCAGAATTGGTCACATGTTTCTGATGGGCCATTAGCTGGTCTGGAGTTGCACCTTCTGGAGGATGGTTGGGAAGTTGATCTTCAAGGACATATGCAAGCTTTTCTGCCTTGAGGACTATCCTCAGGTTTCGAAGCCAGTCCATGAAGTTTGGCCCAGTCAGTTTATTGGTGTCCAAAATGGAACGGAAGTTTAGAGAAGACATGATCGAGTGATTAACCTAGAAATACAAATTGAGCTTATGTGAGAAGAATGATAAAGAATGTATCAATATACATTAATTAAAAATCCTATTTATTTTTCAAATTGAATAACCCTTTTTATCAATTCGGGAGATTGTAGGAACATCTCCAAATAGGTTGATATCCAACCATAGATAAGAACAACCATGGCTGTGGCCATCAAGTTATTCTTAGCTATGAAGGTAGGTAATTATACCGATTACATATCACATATATGTAACTATCACTTTATGCTATCAACTAATTGAATGTTTGCATAAATCATTGGGTTGTTAACTCATTAACAAGTATGCGACATTATACATAGCACCCAACTGCACCTCTCTTTGCATCGACCTTGGCTGTGGCACAACAAATCGATGCTCCAAGCTTAAGGCTGACCCATTAATCAAGAAATAGTTTTAATATGGTTGGAGCTCATTCAACCGTTTAGTCAGGCTTGGATGTGTCCAACAACCAAAACTAAGGATTGACCTCTGACTCCAACTATATTATTCGTAAACTAATTCCATGGTTTGAACATGTTGAGGTTCAAGCCGGGCATGGATGTGTCCATCAACCCAAACGAGAAACAAAACTCCGATTCTAACCATATTAATGGAAGGTGTTGGCCTTAATATTTTGTAAGGGGTTTTGGGTCTCATCCTTTCTTTTCTAAGCACATTCATGACATATAATTATGTCATGACTAACGATTTCCTTAATAAAGTATGTATGTGACTTAATTTATCAAGTCTCATTAATTGAATTAGGAACCAGATTTCCTAATTCTAATTTCATACTTTATTCAAGGAATTGTTTTGGGAAACAATTTCCTAAATTGTCATAATCAATTTCGGAAATAATATGTTTAAGACTTTGATTTCTCTAAATCAAATCTTATTAAATTAAGAGATAGATTCCCTTAATTCAACCACATATTATTTTCATGAAAATCTCATTTAAGAAACTCTATAGGAAACCATTTTCCTAATTAATTTTGGAGACAACAATATGTAAGAGCATCACCTCTTAAATCATATTTTATTCATGGATTTAATTAATTACAACAAATCATTTTCTAAGGGTGGCTCCCCGAGGCTCAGATATCCAAAGAAAAGTAATTTGTCATAAATCCAATTTGGTCTGCTTCGGAAGCGTAACCAAATTAAACATGACAATTTCATTTAAAATTAGGAAATTAAATTACAACAACTAACTTTAAATTGGACGGCTCCCCGAGGCTCAATCCAAAATAAAGAATTTTGTTGTCAATTTAAAAACCAATTCAAATTTAATTGTCAATTAATTGTCCATAAATTTGTCTAGACTTTCTTGAAAGAAAGTGCCCAAAATTGCGAGATTTCATAATAGGTTTTCAGAATAATTGTAAGTTTATGGTACAAAGAAAACTTAAATATTTCCAAAATTGGAAAATTTCTAAAATAGAAAATTTCCAAAATTGGAAAGTTTCCAAAGATGGGAAGTTTTCACAATTATCATAAAATTTCAGAAACTAGGATATTTCAAACGTTTACGAAATTTCATGAGGATTTCCAAACTTTGAAATTCCTAAATCTAAAATTTATAATAATTGGAAATTTCCATAATTAAAAATTTTTTCAAAATTGAGATTATGACAAAGTTTTCCGCAAAACAATTATATGATTATGTCGAACACTAACCGGCTCTGATACCACTGTTGGGACTGGGTGCATGTTGACAAGGATACGGGTTCGTAAAATTTTAAATTTTTACGTGCAGCGGAAGAATTAGCATAAAATAATTTCTCAAATTATTTTAACCACGTATCTAGCATGCAACCTTATGATGTGTGGACATGATCATAAATTAAAACCTTGCGAAAAAATAAACTAATTTACTTTGTACCTCGCGTAACTCGAAGAAAGGGACGAGATCCAACCGTAGCGTCTCTTGGAAGCTCCGCCTCTATTCGCGTCCACGCCGAGTTCTCTTCGGGATGACTTCGCAAAGCCACGAGTTTTGTGTCGACGAGAACTACTAGATTCTCCAAAGACACAACTAGAATATCAAGAGAGAAGAAAGGAAACTAACCACCAAGTAACGGAATCAAAATTCCGGGAAAGGAAGGAAGGAGTCGCGATCCGCTTCTTCTTCTTCTTCGGCACGAACTTGGTGGAGGAAACTCACGGGCACCCTAGGTGCTTGCGCCGGCCCTAGGGGAGGAGAGAGAGGCGACCCTAGAGAGAGAAAGGGCGCCGGCCCTAGAGAGAGGAGAGAGTTAGAGAGAGAGAGAGGGAGAGAGTTAATCTCTTGCTCATTATTAAGGAAATCAAGCCTAGCCTTGGTTCCTTTATATAGTAGCCTCTCCCTTGCCAAGTCTCCCCTTTTAACGGAATATTTTCATAAGAAATTTATCCTATAAATTTTCTTTATGAATTATTCCGTTTAAACCAGTTTTATTATAACTAATTTTATAATAAAACAAATACATCTCTCCTTTTATTATGGAATAATTTTACAAGAAATTTATAAATTTTCTTTATTATGGTAAAATCAATTCATAATTGATTTTATAGAATTAAATAACCATTCCATGGATCATTTTAATTCCATAAAAATGAATAAATTTCTATAAATTCTTTATATAAATTTCTTTATACAAATTTATTTATCCATAATTTATAAAACAAATCGCGCTAGATTTATTTTATTAATTAAACCAAATAAATTGGTTCTCCTTTATTGTGGCCGGCCAAACCGGTTGGCACCCTCTTTGGCCGGCCAAACCGAGCCGAACCCATCGCGAATTAAACTCATTTAATTCGCCCAATAAGCCTTCAAAAGACTTAGCCATTTTAAGCTTCCGTTGCGCCTCTGATTAACTCAGATTCGACTTATTTCTCTTGATGGAAAATCAATTTTCAACTCGTTTTAAATCCCTCGGATTACTCGTAGTGCGTGTGACTAAATAGGCTTTCGATTTATGTTGGCCGTCTATAATCAACCAATTATAGAACGATCATGAGTGGCACCCTAGTT
>JAGFNQ010002486.1:389617-427183 GCA_024364735.1 Boesenbergia rotunda
GTGGCCTCCAATTGCTCCTCAGAGTGAGCCAGTCGGTCTTGAAGGCCAGCAACTTCGTCTCGTAGGTCGCTCAAAGAGGACTCACTAGAGACGAGCTGAGTGTGTTTCAGCCGAGTCTCCAGGCGTTCCACCTTCGTCTCGGACTCTGCCCGAGCGGTGGCGTGGGTTAGGTGTGCCATAGAAAGACTATGACATGACCCCCAGAACTGCAAGAGGACAGAAAGCAGGAGATAGTAAAGTTAATAGATGAACAAGAAAAAAAGAAGGGAGAAAGGGAGGAGGCAATCCAGTATATACCTGAGGTGGCATCTAGAAAAAAGGAGTCTGCCTTGCTGTTGGACCCTCGGAAATAGGACCCCTCGAGTCCTTCCACATAGCGGTCGGCCACCGACCCGTACATACGAAGATCTTGGAACCGGTAGGGTATGTCACACCGCGGCGCACCCAGGCGGCAGTCCGATCGGGTAGGCACCAGAAGGTGCATCGTTGGTCGGTTGATCTGACCCTCCACAGGCGGAGTACCCGTCCTCTCTGGCAGTGGCAGTTCAGGCGTGCCAGAGGAGACTGAGCGGTCGGTAACAGGTATAATGGCGGTGTAGGTGCGAGGGGCTTCCGAGTCGGGGGTCGCCTTCTTCTTCTTCTTCTTCTATTTCTTCTCCAAGCGTTTGCTGGAAGAAGGCTGAGGTGAGTTCCCTGCCGGGGAGGAGGCTCATCGGTGCTTTGAGGGGGCGGGTCATTCGGTTACTACTGGGGGAGTCATCTCAGAGGCAAAAGGCGTTTGCTCCTGGACAATCGGAGCCAGGTCCGCTGAGGTAGCCCCAATCGGGGCACCCACTCTCGCCTGTAGCTCGGTAGCGATTCGAGCTTTCAGCTCGGCATCATCTAGGCTGAAGCCTTCCACCAAGGTTGCGGCCAACATTGATGTAACTGCAAAGAACAGGAGCTCAGTCAGAAATAAAGAATGTTCGAAAGAAGCATCATAATACTTACCGACTAAGCCAGCTGAGGAGTCGGCACAGGGCTGAGGCCGAAAGTAGAAAGGATCTCCTCCTCAGCAGGAGCACTCCATGAAAGTGCCTCTCGCCCATCTTGGACTGTGCCAACTGATAGGCCGCAGAGGTTCGGTAATATTTGGAGAGGGGAGGAGAGGAAGGAATCTCCTCGACCCAGGCTGTGGGCCAGCTCGGGGTCGAAGTCGTCTTAACGAAGAAGTAGTGCTCCTTCCATCCTTTGTCGGAGGATGGAAGTTTCTGCAGAAAAGAAATTTTAGCTCGGGCTTGAAAGAAGAAGTCACTCGGCTCTTGCTGCTTGGGGTAATAGAAGAAATGGAAGTATTCGGGTTGAAGGGGAATCTTGTACAAAGTAAAAAATGACAACCGAGCTGCACATCAGACGGACGACGTTCGGGGCTAGTTGGGACAAAGGAATGCGGAAATATGTACAAATGGCAGAGATGAAGGGATGGATGGGAAAGCGAAGGCCTGCTAGTAGATGGTCGCGGGATAAGGTGATGAAGCCCGAGGGGGCATAATCAGGGCGGTTGGTTGGCCTGGGTAGGCAGAGGTTGTGGTTAGAGGGGATTAGGTAGTCTGATCAAAGATGATCCAGGTGATGGGCATGAAGGTCGGTTGCCATGGAGGAATACCATGGTGCGACGGGTGAGGAGGATGAAGAAGGTGAATCCATGTGACAAAGAAGAGTGAAGAAACTAACAGGAGAAGAAAGGTCGCCGGAGGAGGAAATGGAATGGGGGAACTCGCCGAAACCCTAGCGGAGCTCGAAGCGGCAGCAGAGCGGTGTCGAGGTTAAAACGCGATGGTAAAAACGGGGAAGTAAGAAGCCTATTTATAGGAACTTGAGAAGGACACCAGCCGTCCGATGGCGAGTGGGGAAAAGGGTGGGCTCGAGCCAGGGCCGTCCGATAGAGCTCGAGATGGCTCTTGAAACGACAGATCACACGTGCGGGTCGAACATTCGTGAAGAGGGGCGGCATATTCCTCATTGCTCGGAAAACGAATAACTGGTGGACACATGGCCTCAGCCATTAAGGCCGCAATTAGAGAAAATATATGCAATGATTCTGCGACGGGAAGGCGAAAAGACATTCGATGAGACAGCTTACCATCCGAGTGAGTCACTGAAGCCAACCACAAGGACCGGTCACTCGGGTGCGCCAGGCTCGGGCAAGAAGGGCAGTCCAGTCAGTCGGATTTGTCGCCTCCTTCGACTAGACTCGAGGGGGACGCTTATGATCCCAGGCCAGCTTACGTACAGCCTGGCCCAGTCGCCTGGCGCCTCGTCAGTGGGAGATAGATTTGTGGGTTTCGGGAGCCCATGGAATATAAGGCTTATGTGGGCAGCTAGGCCTAGTTCCCTTGAGAACAAGAAGGGATAGGCCCCGATAAAAGGTAATCATCAAGACTGAGAGGGTCGGAAGCCCCCAAAAGGCCCCCGAGTCCAGGAAGGCCTGGGTCGGGAGGCCCGAGTCCAAGGAGACTCAATTCACAGTGCCACTGGATATCAATTCTCTCGAGTCGGGAGAATCTCAAACTCACAGCATCTTGAAGACATGCAGTTACACGCTCCCACACAACTCGGCTCAATATCCCCGATCGGACGCATGGCGACCCACGTTCCTCAGAATCGGCCTGACCGAGTGACCAGACTATCGCGAGCCTGCCCCCTCGCCCCTCTCGGTTTGGCTCCCAGCTGACGCGTGATGGCCCACGCTCCGAGGGTAAGCCCGAGTCAGAGGAGGCTTTACTTGATAAATCACCGAATCGCACCAGCACTCTAGGCCCTCAGTCGGCACCGCTACTCTAGGCCCTCAGTCGGCTTCCTCGCTCTGTGCCCTCAATCGGCACCGCTACTCTAGGCCCTCAGTCAGCCTCCTCATCCTGTGCCCTCAGTCGGCAGCAGTACTCTAGGCCGCCAGCCGGCCCTATCGTTCGAGGTTTTGTCGTGACTCGCCAGAACAACCACTCCCTGACACAGGACTAGCAGATGGAGTACGGGTCGGCTCTGGTATGGTATCATTCCAGCACAAATCGTGAGCATCCCGTTGACACCATGATCTTTCTGCCAAATCCTAACCCCACGTACCACGACCACATACCTCTGTGTCAGGCCGAGCGGCGCCTGACGGCGCTGGCCTTTAAGTTGACAGTGTCCTTTTCCTTATTCTGGAATGTGACACATTACCCTGCCACCTCTGGGCATGCCTTGCCCTGTCCTTGCTACGAGACAAAAGATTGCAGGCTGGGCAACAGCTGTCAGCTTCCCCGACTATATAAGCCTCTCCACTCCACACGCCCCAGGTATGCGCGATAGTGCAATTCTACTATTCCATTGCTTTCCTTTTGCTCTACCACCACCGGGGACTAACTCGACCGTTGGAGTGCCTTGCCAGGGACTTTTCCTGGCGAGTTCTAACGGTCTTTGTCTTGCAGGCCAGGAGCGAACACCGGAGCCCGCTACAGCAGCCCGTGAGCCTCAGGAAACCATCTCACCCTTGGGAGTCCACCTCGCCTCGCGACGGGATCATGTCTCTTAGCTCCCGTAGGCATAGTGTCATAGTTAGGCTCTCCATTGATAAACTTGGTATCTGGAGTTCGAGACTCATCTGCGGTGCATTATGGAGGATTTTTTCCCTAATGAGTAACGAATCTAGGGCTGTAAACAAGCTGAGCCATGCCTAGTTTTGGGGTGTTCAAGCTTGTCTGCTAAGGTAACCGAGTCAAACCGAGCCGAGCCTAAAATGAACCAAGCATTTGAAATGTTGTTCAAGCATGGTTTGATTTATTTTTTATGAGCTTGAGCTTGTTTGAAGTTTGGCTTGAGCCTAATTCGTTTTGATTTTATAGAGCTCTTAATTCAAGCTTGGCTTAAGCTAGGTTGGAGCTAAGTTCGTTTAGATGTTATCGAGCTCTTAATTCAAGTTTATTTGATTATTTGAAAATTTTACTTGTTTAATTGATTATTGAACTTGATAATTCAAACTTTTTTATTTTATTTTATTTTTTATTTATTTAGCATATTAATGAGAGTTTTATTGATAAACATGATTCGTGAACATTATTCACGAACATGTTCACGAACGTTATTCATAAACATTAACAAGCTGAACACATATGTGTTCAAGTTTATTTGTTCAGTTTAACGAGTTATTCAAGCTTGTTTATTTAATTGATCTTGTGTAAATTGAACAAACATAAACAAATTCTTATCAAGCCGAACATCAAGTTTGTTTATAAACGTTTTGTTCATTTACAACCCTAAGCGGATCTGAGAATGTTGGCTATCAGGATGGACATGTATGTATACTTCCCTGATTTACATTGATGGTCGGTGGGAAATTTTTATCCGGCCAGATTGGTCACTCCAAAATTAATCGAGCCGAAGGCTTGGATACATGATGCCAATTAAAAAAAAAGGATCTCCTAAAATTATTCCTAAATAAGTAGAACTTTAATTTTCTCTAATTTTTAGTTTTTTATTTTATCCAACTTTGTATATTCACATATTCATTTTAACATCCGACTCTTATCTTTTACTCTTTTACTCATGTACTTGATTTATAACTTAATATTCATTTAAAGTTAACATAGCAAGTTTAAATGTTGTTTTATTAAAATTTCTTTTATAATAAAAGGAAATAGATAAATTTTCAAAAAAAAATCTTATTCTTTTGTTGGGTTTAGAGTTAGGCTTTTAATCTTCACATTTCTCCTAAAGAAAAAAATCTTATACCATGTCCCATGTCAATTTCCAAGCTTGAAGCTACACAATACCGCCCCACCAAGGTTTAATGTATTTGCAGTCACCAAAGAGATGAGTAACAATTTCATATTACAAGGAAATTATAAGGGAAGGGTAAAGGCCTATTTATTTATAATAGTTAGAGATCATCCTAAACTAAATTAGGACGGTAAATGAATCGGGCGTTCATGCATAAATTTGATATTCAACTTGGCAATAGCTTATTTATAATGGTTCAAGATATACAAAATCAATTAAATAATAAGCTTAAACAACTCATTAAATTAAACAAACAAGTTTAAACACATATGTGTTCAGTTCGTTAACATTCGTGTACATCATTTATGAACAATATTTGTGAGCAATGTTCACCAACCATATTCATTAATAAAACTCTTATTATCATGTTAAATAAAAATAAATAAAACTAACAAACAATTTAAATTATCAAACCCAATAACCAATCAAAAAGCAAAAAGTTCAAATAATCAAATAAGTTTGAAATGAGAGATCAATAGTTGCTAAACGAATCGAGCTCGAATTGAGAGTTTGATAACATCTAAACGAATCAAACTTAAGTTAAACTTGAACCAAACTCAAGCTCATAAAAATAAATCAAATCAAATTTAAAAATTATTTCAATGGCTTAGAACATTTCATTTCAATGGCTTAGTACATTGTAGACTTGGCTCGACCATCTTAAATAAGTTTGAATACCTTAAAATTTGACTCAACGTGATTTGTTTACTATCGAATAGAGCAGCCGGTGAGTCTTTTTGGACCTACGAAATGAATCCCCAAAAGATTTTTAATGGTCCTGATTGATACTACCTGTTGGTAGACCCGAACACGGTAAGGAACCGTCGGTTCGACGGTTCGTGGGAGGTCGACCCTTAACCTTAACCTGAACGGGAAAGCTTTGAGCCTTCTGTGACCACCACTTCAAGATATCGAAATATTCGCTATCTGCTTCATTAAAATCAAAAGAAGCCGTAAAATAATTCTCAAGTTCCTGTGTGGAATTTGAGGATCGTCATGGACATTTCGTCCGTTCTTTTAATAAAAGTTGTGCTTTTGTAAGTTTTAAATTAGTACTAGTAGGTTGTTGTGTTTCAAAAATATTAGTTTGTATTCCATATTTAACATAATATTGATTATAAAAATCATATAAATAATTTCTAATATTATATATAATATTAACTGGATCCGGAGAAGAAGAATCTTTAATAGGCATTAAAGCATCATCATATAAAGTTAATATTTCTTGTAAAACTTCTAATTTAAATTTAGGATCTAAAGCAAATGCAATTAAATAAATTTTAAGAATAAAATAAAAATAATTTTCTCATTTAGTTTTCATAGTTAATATGCATAAAGTTAAAGCTTCATTATTGACATGTTCATTTAATATTAATACTATACTACAAAAATTCACTAAAATTAAATGAGCAGTGGGATAATAAACACCGAAAAATTGTTCAGTTGTATCGTTAAATACTTTTAAATTTTCACAAATATTACTATAAATATTACATTATTGTGAAAATAAATATATATTAGTATTACTATTTTGTGCAAAAAAAATAAACATAATAAATCTTTATATTGAAATGAATCTTGTAATAATTGATATGTTGAATTCCAACGTGTAGGAACATCACGTGAAAATTTTTTAGGTCTCATTCCATTAGCTTTACAAAATCTACCACATTGTTTCATCATAGATGGATGCGACCATAAATATAAAATTACGATTCTAATTGGTTGAATATAATTTTCTAAAAATTTTAATCCATCTTGAATACATAAATTTAAAACATGGCATACACAACGAATATAAAAAAATAAACCACCAATAACAGGTTGACAAACAAATTTTAGTTCATCTATAGAAGCAGTATTAGAACTAGCATTATCTAATGATATTGAAAATATTTTATGAGTCAATCCATATTCTTCTAAAATTAAACATAATAATTGTGCAATGTTATGGGCAGTATGTGATTCATCAAAAACTCTATAAGCTAACAATCTTTTTTAAAGGATCCAAGAGTTATCAATCCAATGACATGTTACACCCATATAAGAATGAGTTTGCCAATAAACACTCTAAATATCAGAACATAAAGAAACTGTATTATTTAATTTACTAAATTCATTAATTAAATTTTTTTTTCTTGTTTTACTAATCTTTTAATTGTACGAGTAAGTGTAGTCCTAGGAACACGTTTAGCAGTTAGATTAAGAGATTATTTACAAAAATCTTCAAATGAGCATTTAGATCCAAAACTAAAAGAATGATGTTCTACGAAACAAATTTAGCTAATGATTCTCTTAATTTATTATCTGAATATAAAAATAAACCAGAATCAGTACTACTACCACTAGAAAATCTTGATAATTGTGTTTGAGAGCGGTCAAGCCCATATTCCGTCGAGTGCTTTGTTTCTACATGTCGTTTCAACGACCCATAGCCGTCGCCAGCTTGGAATTTGTAGGAAGCATTGCAATGCTTACATTTTGCACGCAATTCTCCTGACGGAAGTGTGACCTTTTCAAAATGTTTAGTGAAAATAGAAGATTTTAAAGGAGGATTTTTCTGAACTTTAGAAGTAATTGCATCGGTACTTCTTTGCGTTTCGGGCATCGGAGGGCGTTGGGGCTGAGCCTCGATCTCATCATCGGTGGATTGAATTTGAATATTGGGATCCTCGTACGCTATTTCTTTCCCCCTCCGAGTACGAGATGATGAAGCTAATGTGTGCCCAATATAAGTGGCACGATGAGCCTCAAATATAGATATTTATAAATTGAAAACCCTTAGCTAACAAAGTTAAATGTATTATAGGGGCCTCAAGTCGTATTTTTCCAAGGACTAGTTGTGAATGTTTAACTCGAGCTTGAAATTGTTGTCGTTTGATGTTTTTGGATTTTCTAGTAAAATGGGGGTTTTTGCGATAAGAAAATAACAGTATGAAATAGGATGAGCTTTGGAATGAATTAGGAAATTGCAAGAACTACTCTTAACCTATTGGAAAAGCTAAGCAATTCGATTTCAAACTATTGACTTGAAACTTGAGAACTAAACTTCAATGCAGGGAATAAATTGCAGAGAATTAATTGCAAGGAACTAATTGCAGAAATTGAAAGCTAGAACAAAACAATGCTTAAAGACTTGACTTGAAATGTAGTTGGAACAAACTAGAGCAATGTGAAGAAAATAAATGCTTGGAACCCAATTTATCCTAAATTAAACATCAAATTAGTTATTTGTGAAGACTTCCCTTTGCCGTCACACAAAGGATGAGCTAGAAACCCTCTGAACTCAAAAACCAATGAAGAGGAACTCCCAAGATCAGTTTGCAATTGACTTGCGCATGTTGGTCTTCCTGATCGGTCACTGGACCGATCAGGTCTTCTTCTGATCGGATTGGCGACCGATCAGAAGAGTCTTTGTCCGATCGGAGTGAACGATCAGTAGCTGAAAACCTCCGCGATCTCCTCCTTCTTGATACGCCGAGTGTCGATCTCGCTCAGATACTCTCAGTAACCTTCGGAGAACCCCTCCTATTGCTCTGATTTCTCAGCTCGATGAAGACAGCCGCGATCAGATGGAAGCGATCAGTGGATCGAAACTCCGGTGAAACCCTCCCCCCGAGCTCCTTTCAGTGACAGAATTGAATACAAACTAAACTGGAAATCTACCTCATTGATCTGAAATTTTGCAAACAAACAAATCTTGATGTTGGCCGTGCGATCGAAGAAGAAAGCAGCAAAGAAATCGATGAACAAATTGAAGAACTCGAAACAGGGAAGAAGCTATGTGATCTGGCGACGATGCAGATCTGGGGAGAAGTATGTTTTATTAGTTACAATTGGACGGTCGTGATCATCCTCGCCCCATCCAACAGTTGGATCAAATCAGATCGAGCCCAAACTCTCCAGATCTCCTTCAATGGTCAGGATCTTCCTCTCAGTAGCTTGGATCTTTCATATCTGCAACGGATGGCTCAGATTTTCCCTGATCTTTGAATGGACGGCTTAGACCCTCTTGAGCTTGATCCAACGGCTGGATGATCTCTGATTTCGACCAAAACTTCAGATCTTGATCTATGGTCACGATTAACCCTATCTTGAGCTCGGATTGATCAGAAGTTCACAGATGACTCAAATCTACCCGTTCCTTGATCGGACAGCCTATATTGATCCAATGCTTGATCATCTTGATCCAAATCCAATTATGGCTCAATCTTGATCCAATCTGATCTAGGTCCATGATCATTCAAAGCCTATAAAAATATATTCAAAATTTAATGCCAAAATATCTCAATTATGAAACGATTTGCATCCAAAGCTAAAATTAAGATAATTCATGAAACCTAATATAAATACAAGATTAAGCATATAAAAAGGAATCAAAACATGGATTTGAGAGCCTAAAATAATTAACAAAATGATAATTATCAGAAGCTCCGTGACTACCTTCCATTATCGTCGAATCGAAAGATGAAGAACGCGTAGAGAAGTTGAGACTTGAGATTTGAGAATGAGAGATTGAGAGAAGAAAAGATGTGTGTGAAAATGATAAAATAAACTCCCTATTTATAGAGTTTGGATAATAACGGATACTAAATCATAGCCATTGATCAAAAAACGGTCAAATAATATCAACCGTTGAAAAAAAAATCAAAAAAAAAAAACCCAACGGCACTAAACCGGCGATTAGCTGTTAACCGAACCGCCGGTTCGACAGTTTTCAGCTGGCGCGAACCGGAACTACCGGGCCGGTTCCGATTCGGCCCGGCGAACTAGGTCTTGACCCGGGCCGGTTCCAGGCTGGACCCGGCCCGTGAGCAGGTCTACCTGTTGGGAAGAATGCTAGCTCTTGGGGAGAATGATATTTAATTCACCCTAATTACATGTGGCACACTGTTAACGTCTATTTTCATGCTAAATACTTTATTTTAAATCAATTGTAATTATATAAATTGGACATTAGGGAATTTATTTAATATTTTACTAATGGCATGTTTATATATGCATGATTTACTTGTGTAGATATAATTGGCACGTTCACGTACTAAAATTTAGAATAAGACATTCAAATATCTCATATATATATATATATATATATATATATATATATATATATATATATATATTATATATAATATTTACTAACTTCAAATGACCATGTTGCCAATGCTCCAAAACACAAGTAACCAGCTACAAGTTTGTCGATTTAACAGACAACTCACCGGAATAACAATGATCACGTACAAATAAATGGATTCAGTGCAACACAAATAATAGACTGTAAATTATACAAATTAAAACACTTCGAAATTAGGTGATGAGATCAAAACTGGTGATCTGTTATATAGTTCAAACAACATTTGGTGTTTCAACATTAAGTGAGATGAAGATCGTCTTTTAGACCAAGGGAACAAGACTCTGACTAGCTCAGAGAAAAATTCTCACCCTTTCAAAGTGAGCTTTTTAGACCCTCTTGCTATCCCACTAAAACTGTAAGATGTTATTTCCCCTTGATAGTCATCTTATTTCTTTCATCCTGTATTTTGCTTGGATCATCTTAAATATAACCATAGCTGCGTAAATTACAAGCACAAGGTAAAAGGAAAAGACACCGGTATAATGATCAACTAGATAGTTTCTTCCTTTTCTTCCTTAGTGATTTTTGCTTACTGTCATCATCTTTTTCGCTTAAAAGGTGCTCATATTCTTCAAGACTAGCAAATGGTGATGCTCGAGACTTCCCATGTGATTTTCTCTTCTCTCCTTTGGCAACTTTTTTGATTTTCTTAGATCCTTTATGATGATGATCATCGTCATCGACATCATTATCAGCGTCAACATCATCAGAATCATCACTGCCATAATCCTGAATCTGATCTCCACCATCTTCAGAACCATCACTACCATAATCCTGAAGCTCATCTCCAGCATCTTCGGAACCATCACTTAAACTATCAAGACTGCCATCGCCGAAATGATTATCATCGTCATCACCACTACCATTTTCACGTGAACTACGATTGTCTGAAGGATCTAATTCTGCATCGCTGTCATTTCCAAGCAATTCGTCGTCATCCTCACCTGCAATTATGTCCAAATCATCATAATCAAAATCTCCATCAGCATTTTCCACTGGAAGATTCCCAGAACCCATGATATTATCAATCTCCTCATCATCAGTGCTGCTGTTTGCATCCAACAAGATATCGTCTACATCCTCTGCATTATTTGAAGCTTTTTTCACCTTAGGCTTCTTCTTGGATGACTTTGATTTGTTCATGTAGAATCTGTGGAAAACAACATCTTCAGGGGCCACTTCGTCTTCTGCTAGCTGTAGAATCTCATCACCAATGAGATGATTGCTCACATCAATCTGCATAAACAGCAAGTTAAACACAGCTGTCAAAATCAGCGTAAACCAAATGATTCATTATTAACCAGGAAATCCAAGAACTAAGTGATAGGAGCGATGTACAAGAATACCCTCATGCATTAAGTTGGCCAACCCCTAATTAACTCTCTGTGTGCATGTGTATGTTTGGATGTCAATGCACAACCTTTTTCCATAAATATTTCAAAATTTAAGGTTAGACAAATCTAAGAAAGGTCTGATAGATCTCCCCTGAAAGGTTCAACTAATGATACCCTTAAAGTATAAAAATACAATTTATAGCAGCGATGTCATGGTTGTATAAAATGCCCACCTTGCAACACAGTATGTACTGCCAGAACTCTGAGTCTATGGATGGTAGAAAAAGAAAGATATTAATATGGTATACCTGACTAACGATCAATATAAATTTTATATATACCTGTATGTGTATATACAATAGAAGAAAACCATTAATACACAAAGTGTCAAAATCAAGTTCACTGCTGAGCTGTACATGGCGACATCGGGAAAAAAAATCTAAATTTCAGAAAAATGATTAAGCTCGTGAGATTAGATCACATTGAACATGTAATTGCAAAGACAAACGTTAACCAAAAATATGGGATGCAAATAAATGGGAGTTCCTAAGACTAATATAAATGAGGAAAAATCCAAAAACCTCCGTGAAAATTATATTTAACTTAAAAGCCAAGTAGACAATACAAGATTCTAGTATATATACCTTTCTAGCCGGTGCAATTTTGGAGCCACCGTACCAGCTACCTTCACTTTTTCGATTGGGCTTTGGTTTCTTCTCCATAAACTTGTCAATAAACGAAGTAAGAGATAAATCATTCAGAGGATCTCCATTGTAAACAATGTTTGCACCTGATAACAGAGTTCTAGACATCGTTGCCACTGATGGGTGCACATGAGAAGCCAATATTGTCAGCTCCCACCAACTCGCACAGTCTGCATTGCTATTTGCAAAACAAGCCAAATATCAACTACAAATAATCGACATTCACTAAAAATGTGTGGAGGTGATCAAATAAAAAACCTTTGCATGTATACAACTTAGACCAATTTAAATATAAATATTAAAGACTGCAACCAAACCAATAAAGAGGATGGCACAATCAAACCATCAGTAACATAAAAAAAAAAATGATTAACGAGGTTTTTCCAACCTCGGGCGACCGGCCCGGCCTCACGAAAGTTTCCCACCGGCCGCCAGGGTAAATCATCAGTAACATAGCATAGTAAAGAAATGGTATTGCATCAAAATCATCACAGTGAAGCATAGCAGTTAATCAAACTAATAATGGAAAATTATTAACCACATTTATAAAAAAATACATCAACAGCAGACAATTTCCATTAGAAGTCAATGTGATGTACATGTTGACTTACAAATCATATATCAGCACTATTAATCAAGTTAGAATGTAAATTAGTACCAGTAAATTGGTTCTCTATGCCGTGGATTGTAGCCTGCAGGAAGTATCAACCCTGGACCTGGATTAAGTGGTTGATTATCAACCAACTTTTGCTTTCCCACTGCATTGATTTTTGAAACACCTTTCAAACTAGTTTCAGCTTCAGAGTCATCATCCTCGTACTCTTGTCGTTTTTTATTATTTTGTGATGCAGCAGAAGCACCTGATTTTATTAATTTAGAAGGCTGCTCTATGGTGATATCTTCAGGATCTTCTATTATGTCATCGAAGTGCTCTATATCATCGTCAACAGTCTCATTTTGTAAGACAGTACCCCTGGTTATTCATCAGGGCCAGTATCAGAGATGTTTCTCTCAAAAACTAAGAGAATAATGCTTGCCCCAATTTTCAGATTACTTACCACAAAGGTGGTTTCGCTTTTAGAAGCTCAGACAACATAAACAAGCATCCACAGGCATAATGTGGAGGCCTTTGAAGTGCAACCTGTAGAAGACATCATTAAAAAACTAGTAAAGAAGGAACAAGCGAGAATTGTTCTTTTTCATAGTAGACATTGCCAAATTTTTCCGGATAGGCATGTTTGCAAGTAAGGGTTCACAAAAAACCCCTTATGAGTAACAATAATCTAATTTGTAATTCCTCTAAACAGGCATGGGTAGTTATAATTAAAATTTTCAGTCAAAATTAATAATCTTGATCTTAGAAAATATAGTTCAGCCATCCAGAAAATGAAGGGAGTTGGACTTCCAAGTCATGCTGATTTAATGGTGCTGGAGAGTCCAAGATTTAGAACTCGTGTTTTATCTTTAGATTTAGCCACCCAGATATCTGAATAACTGAAGTTAAACAAGGAAAAGGGAGACCAAATAAGATTTGGTTAGCAATAAAATAAAATTATGAGGATATAGTATGAGATCGAACCCAATGACGCAAAAGAATCCATATATCCGACCCCGTTTAGTAGGATAAAAACTTTGTGGTTGTTGTTGTTACATGTTTGAGTAACTAAAGCACAAAGCTAAGAGTTTAGCTTATGTAGTTGACCTTCTGTCCATCCCAACAATATGATCTACATCTAAGTGATGCTTTATCATCTATACCATACCACTATGGTGGAAGAAATGGCATTGACTTTAATCCAACAAAAAATTAATAATCATGGATTTGGCTAAATGGATAAATAACCTTATACAACGTAAGTTTACTAGTTCTTTTCGACTTTGGAAATTATTCAGTATTAGATCTTCATTAGGTTAATAATCCTTCTATAAATTTTAGTATGGAATACATTAGGTTAATAATCCTTCCAAAAATGACTGTTTTACATACCAAAAGTCACATTAGGTTACTTGTATGGAATAACATTTACTGTAAAAAATAGATTAAATATACTTCCTACTATCATAAATCTGTTAGTTTAATAATCCTTCCATAAATTTTATCATAATATGTTATTCTACAAATCTACAAATACGTTAGTTCACAAATCCCCACCATAAATTTTATATAACACATTAGTTTAGGAGTGGAAATGTATTCAACATATGGAGTGTATTTTTTTTCTGCACCAAAAATATGAGATAAAGAAACAATTAGTGAGAGCTAGAATTTTTCAGGTCATTTAAAAATTTCAAGACAAGATCAATTCATTCAAAGTCTAAATTCCATCAAATTGTACAAGGCACCTAACATGCCAATTTTATTTTTTTTATTTCATATATCCGGCAATCAAGAAAATACTCCGGAAGACACATATACAATGGTACATACTTGACGACCAATAAATGTTCCAATTAGATAATGTGAAACTATGACAAATATGCACATCAAACGAAGAAAAAGAAGACCAATAAAAAACTTGGTTAGCAATAATTTATTTAAATATAAATGATGATATAGTAGGAGATAAGCACAATGACATAGAAGGATCCATATAGTCGACTCCGCCTAACAGGAAAAAACTTGGTTGTTATTGTATATATCAAGCAATCAGTTAGCACATTAAAAAAAAGTAACAAATTGTAAAGAAATTTATGAGAAGTTGATTCAGCACCAATCAGTCCATCAAAAAGAAATGAAGGAAAGAGGCACAGATAGGATATAGAAAGTTATTACTATACACTTTAAAGTGAGAGGTTATGTCTAATTAGAAAACCAAAATTCAATAATTATACTTCAAAGATAAAATAAACCTGCAGGAGTCGCTTCGAAAAAGCCGCTACACGCTTCATGTTCAAGTCATTCTTCATCGCTTTGAACAATAGCCCAAGGAACATTTCAGGCTGAAAGATAAAAAGTATTTAGTTTCATCGTGCCCCATGGAAAAAGAAGGAAAATCCATTCAGAAATAGAAATTATATAATGTTATCACCAATGGAAACAAACTATGCACATAATGTAAGTTTTCAACCAGCAACATGGTAATCTACCTGCTAGCATTCAGTGCATACAAAGCCACATAAAGTCACATGATAAATGAAAGTATCTAGCTCAAATGTCAAAAGTCTCAGTTATTTGGACAATTAATCCTTCATACATCTAGACTTTGATGCATATGATCTATGAAGCCACGACTTCTAAGACAATGATTTCATTTGATGTAAAATTAGTTATATTTTCTAAATAAAATAATGTATAGGATTTAAAAAATTACTTAGGTTTTTTGTAAGATCAATTTCTTTGATAAATCAGTTTTTTGTAATGGAATCCTGTCATGTCTCTTCCAAATTGCCTCTGGCACTTTTGATCGTATCATGTTTCATGTAATCAGGTAGTGTATAATAGAGTAATGATAGGGAGAGTGAATTTGGGAGAGTGAATGGGAGAGTGAATGATGTGGCAGTTATTGTATACACGTCCGATCGCCGATCAGACACCACCGGCGGCCTCTAATCACCGTCCGAATCAAACTATGTCCTAAGAAGATCGGTGAACTCATCGGAATCATCGCAATATGATCCATCGCATTCACCTCAATCCCGAGTCTCAATTACCGGCGATCCTGCCGGTTCACCATCCCCCAAGACATAGTTTGATTCGGGACGGTGATCAGAGGTCATCGGTGGTGTCCGATCGGCGATCGGACGTGTACACATTAGCTGGACGTCATTCACTCTCCCATTCACTCTCCCAAATTCACTCTCCCAATCATTACTCGTGTATAATATTGCCAGCTTATAAGAGCAATAATGTTTATTAGAAGAATGTATGACGAAACAGTTTGACAACACTGTAGACTTCAAATTTTTCTGCAACAAAAAATAAAGCAGGATAATCTATTATTTTTATGGATAGAATTTATCATTGTTAACACATTTGTTGCCTCTTATTCATTTGAGGTCTATGCGAGGCTATACCACAAATAAAATTCAAACCAATAAAATTATTTTTATCATATTAATTAGAAATTTATTTATCCTCATCTACTCTTTAATTGATTCAACTCGTCTGACTGCTATAGAATTTGTTGATTGCTTTTGAACATATCCAAGCCTTCTTGAACTATTTTATTTAATTTAATCAGCTATTGAAACCAAGGTTTAACATCTCGACCCGTGCCGAGGTTTCGTCTTAGACCGGAACGATACGGTTTCGGTATCGTATCGTGCCGTATCGATATGGTTTCGATATATATATATATATATATATATATATATATATATATATATATATATATATATATATTATATATATATAAAGGTTTGGTTGATATTTATTACTTTATGAACTTGACAGCATATCCTTTCTCAAATTTCTGAAATAAAGAATAGATAATTTAAAATATTTCTAAAATATAATATCATTCATAACAATAAAAATGTGTTTTATACGCTTAAAAATAAATAATCTAAACAAGTAGAAAGCTAAGTATGTTAATATTCATGGTTTCAAACTATTTATTTATTTATATGATATATAATTATAGTTTATAATATTCTAAATAATATATATTAAATATTATATATATATATATTGAATTCTAAAATCAATTATTTAATAATTTATATATTTAAAACTTTTTTAAATTTTTTAGAATTATTTATAAAGTTTTAAAATTATTTTAAATATTTTAAGAAGATTTTAATCTATTTTAATTTATAAAAATAATTCAATGTTTGTTTATAAAATTATTTAAATCATTTAACTATATATTATATAAATTACCTATTTTTTACTTTATTTTTTATATTTTTAACAAATTAGTAAATTATAGAAATATATATTATAATTATATTAATTAATTAACAGTTTATTTAATTAATGATTAATTTATATAATACTCAATTAGAAATTATAAATTATAAATATAATATAATGATTTTAATTAAAATATTTAATAAACCCAAACTTTTCCTCACCGTCTGCCGCGACGCCTCTGCATCGCTCCTCGCCGACGCCTCGCCACCGCCACAGGACTCAAACGACAAGTCCACTGCAGCCACACAAGTCCGCTGCAGCCACATGGCTCACGTAACGAGTCGCCGCGGCCGCAGGGCTCGTGCGACGAGTCCGCCGCCGCCGCCGAGCTCGCGTGATGAGTTCGCAGTGATCACGAGACTCAAGCAATTCCTGCTCTGCAGCCGTCGAGTCCGCACGAAATCGCTGGCCTCCTCAAGCCGGTTTCGGCGCACCAGCGGAACGGTAATTTCTGCTGGTGTCGCCCGAAACCAAACGGCACCACGAACCATGATTGAAACTACACCTACTTACTAATGGATAAAGTTTTATCAGCTTTTTATTGAACCATGTAAGAAAGATTCCAAAATACTCAAATCATGTAAGGTAGTTTCAAATTTACCAAATCATGTATTTATTTCCTGTTTTGAATAGATTACTCTATATCTAAATTTCGAAATTTAATTAAATCAATAGTCGACTGATTTTAAAAATTGATGTTTATGTTTGAGGACATAAATATACTCAGGAGAATTAACCGAACACATAAGAACTAATTTTATGTCAATCCGAGATTGTT
This sequence comes from Boesenbergia rotunda, assembly GCA_024364735.1. NCBI lineage: Eukaryota > Viridiplantae > Streptophyta > Magnoliopsida > Zingiberales > Zingiberaceae > Boesenbergia > Boesenbergia rotunda. The sequence continues at coordinate 407,220 of JAGFNQ010002486.1, forward strand.
TGGTCTATCAACCGGTTTTATCTAAAATCGACTTTGATTAAAAAAAAAGAAATCAATCGACTAATTTATTTAAATTTTGAAATTTAGATACAAAGAGAAATCGATTGTAAAAAAAACAATCGACTGATTCAATTTTTTTATCAGCCGACTGATTAGGAGAAAAAGGGGAAATGGATACATTATTTTCTACGCGATTTAGGTATTTCGTAAATTTTCTTACGTGGTTTGGTTTGGTAAAAAGACGATGTTTTTTTTATTATATCTTTTCCAATGATCTAATGTGTCCTCCCTACCAATGCAAGGACAGAAAAAAATGAACAGTATATTATTCAATTGAAATCAAAGTGAGACATACAATAAAATTGAGAACATTTACCTTTGATGAACTCACTGCAGCAGGAGTGAGTAATTTTGCATAGAGAGCCCGATAGAACCGGTCACTAACATTCTGATTCTTAGAAGATAATTGATATAACAGCATCAGTGCCTGAACACCCACGTTAAAATTCTTAGAATGGACCTGCATTTGACAGGGAAGGTTAAAATTATTATCAAAACTCCTGATAGAAGTTCCAACACCATTCATAAGCTATTGAAACTTACCAATCTAAATAGTACAGGTGTTTGATCCTCAATGATGCTTTCAGCATCATCGCTTGCAACAAATGGAAATGCTCTATTTACCCCCTGTAAGGTGGAAAGATATCCTGTGAGAATCATCTCTAAATCTTGTACTAATCAAACGACAAAACTAAGAATAGATGTGAAATGGCTGCCAACATGAGGCCCAGGGGGTTTGCCGGCGGCACATTTTGCACGGCGGCGGCCCAGGCGGCATGTGCGGTAACGCCGGTGGGCCAGTGGGCACGCCGGCGGTACATTTGGCACGTCTGTGGCCCAGCGGGCACGCCGGTGCCCCATTTGGCACGCCGGTGGCCCAGCGGGCACGCCGACGGCTCAAGATCACTCCAGTTAGACAGATTACTCCAGATCCGCATTGGATTATGGAGAATATTGATGGATCTTTAGATCAGTATAGAAAGAGCATCAGCTTTTATCTCAAGGGATCATATGTGTTTGTGAAATGCATCTGATGAAAGAGCTACCTCTTACCAATGAGGTAAATCATTACACCCACACACGACTTCAACAAGCATCCAAATACCCAGAGTCAGTATTTAATCAATACAAAATTGTTGTTAGCGTCAATATCAATGCAGCTCAACGGATTCAGGTAATTAAACACTCATTTTCCATTTCTGACATTAGTATGAGTTATTTAAACTCAATATACCATATGTTGTAATGGGGCAGCTAACTGGCTATCAAACTATACTGGGATTCATCCAATTTCAATTGCTTGTCTGATTTTTATGCTCGCAACTTTTGAGCAATAAATGTTCTTTGATATTCAATCAAGAGGTATACACTTAAAAACAAAAAAAAGTAAGAAAATAAATTGATCCACTACCTGTACCCCTTCTTCTCTCAGAGGATATATTTATTGAAATAATAAGCTAAATCCAATTGTGCAAAAGAATCTGTTTTTAAAGGTTTTATCTCTACAATTTTAACTACATCAACCTACACAACCACATCATAAATTACGTGAAATAATATCAGCATCTGCAACTAATCAATGTAAAAGTTCATACATACACTACACTATAACCCACAAATAGCTATTGCGTATAACAGACTAACATGATATAAAATACAACATCAGTATATAACTACATGAACATATATCATAAGATTTCACATGCATGCTAATCATTTAAAACTAACAATGACAGAGAAAAGGAAGCTATAAGAGCACAAAAGCAGATCAACCCCAACAAATAGAACAATAAGTCTCTATTCTATTATGCCGTTATATGAAATATTATATTTTTAGATATCAAAACTATTCTAAATAAAGTACAAATTTTTTAACATGTTTTTTATTTTTTTATCAAAAACCTACAATTCATAGATCCAGATGATTCACAATTTGATAATTCATCAAAACATATGAACCTCAATTCGACAATCTTAATCGCTTACAACAAACAAAGCAATTAAACTAGAAAGCAAAATTTCAAGCCTTGATTAATTGTGAGCAGTACAAAGAGAAGGCGAAATATCAATTTTGATTGATTAGCATACTTACAGTAAGCAGTACCGATAGAAGACGGGAATCCATCTCAATATTGGACTCTGAAACCTCCTCGTCATTATTCTTCTTGAGTGTTTTCAGTGAACCACTCTTTCCGCTTTTGCACTTTCCCTTTGCATCTAAACCACTTTTTTTGTCATTCTTGTTGCTCTTGCCATCTTTTGCCTCTGAAATTAGTACCTATAGAGAACCATTTATATATCAGTGTTTTACATGGTACCAGACAAAGAATTATAATGCATAGCTGAAATGAAAGATGTGAACTAAAAATCACTTCCATAAACTCCTGATTTCAGAAGACAAAAAAAAAAGAGCTTAAGCATATAGCTTATTTTTAAAGCACAGCTTGTTCTGCGATGAAGAGAACTTTCATAGACCCTCACATGAATCTTAGGAAACATATTCCACTATGAGAAGAATAAAAACATGCAAATTTACAAATTTTGCATTTCCTTCCACAGAAAAATGAGCATGAAAGGTACTCTGGATACTTGTTAGCTGTGACATGCACAAGTGATAAGGTAGCAAGAGGTGTGATCCGATGAAAATTTGTAAGGTTTAATGGAGTTAGAATGTTCGAGTTTGACAGTCTTAAAAATATATATACAGTATTCAAGAGAATTACATGTGGTCTATCCCATAGTGCATCTAAAATGATGTGAAAATAGATAATGGACATGACAAATTTTTTTGGCTGGAAACAGAAGGTAATTACTGAACCAAGAAAATGAATTAGATTAATGGCATGCATGTGCTCTAAAACAAGTACCAGAGCAATTTTATTACTCCACCTTAAAAAGCGCAAAATATATATCAATCAGCCGTCTCGCAACTTTAGGTCCATCACCTTTTTTGCTGAGAAAAATCTGACTTAAGAAATTAATCTACAAAAGCATCAGAAAATAGGTTAGTGGCATACACTAAAAGTTTTGCAAAGGTTGAATTGTAAGATAAAAGAAAGAAATCCACTTTCTAATGTTTTTCAAACTTCTGATAAATTTAATATAATTAGTCATGGAAACTAAAGTTTATTATTTTTTTCAGAGAGTGAGCATGCCATGCATTCTTCATGAAATAGATAGCATCAGCAATGGACTACCAGTAACTGATGGTGTGTCGCTGCTTCAATATCCATAGTGCTTTGATTCTTAATAGGTCTAATGCTTTCTTATTAGTTAGAATCATGGGAAAATATATCACGTATGTTATATAGTTTAAAGTTTCTTTTCCATGAAAATTGGCATTCATATCTGGATGTTTGCTCAAGCAAAAAATATGATTGTTCCTTTCAACGGCTTGATTAACAAAGTTGGGTTGTATTACTGAATCATTCAAAAATAAGATTGGAAAGAAATGAACACAACAATCAATAAACCTTTCCAAAACATAACTGTTTATGTGCTTTTGACACCTATCAGCCAACAATAATATTAGATCTAGTTAAACTTGTGATCTGCTAATTATTGATTCACAATAAGATACTGGTTATTCTGTAAGCAGAAAAGAGCATAGTTCTAAATGCACAGATGTTTTGGTTTGCACAGCCAAAATATCTGGTTCTGCAGCCCAACCGAAACTAGCACTGGCACACTGCTACACATGCTCAGCCCACAGCCTTTTCCAGGTCATCCTCTTCAAGTTGAGCAGCAACAGATTCTAGTAAAACCAGTGACTCTCTTTCTTCCTTTTTTCATCTTTCACTCCTCCTCCCTACCCCTCCTAATCATAGCCGACAACCACCACCCTGTAATGACACAACACTGACACCAACACCATTTTGTTCCAATCGAACATCGAAAATCCACGGAACAGAAAGGGCAAACAATAGTATTCTCGGAGAAAACCAAACTATGTTTTTCATTGGTTGCAGTCGACAATAGCAGGAGAGTTCTCTTCTTCCTGCTCTCCTTATTCTTCCTTTTTGGCCTTTTCCTCTCCCTCTCCTCCCACTGCTAATCAATTTTGGTCTGTGGCTACATGATATAGCTAGGGAATAAGGGGACCAAATCCTCCTATAAATTACCTCTAATTTATGTGATGTCACACTGTTGTCGACTCAATTGATGATGACAAAGGAGACAAGAAATGGAAGAAGCTTGTTATTCCTCTTCCACCTCTTCTCCTTCCCCTTCCTACCTTCTCCCTCAATTGATGTTAGTTGGCCGCAAGTCATACTAGTACATACTACACCGATCAGCACCAAAATATGGTCTCGTTTTGAGTAGCAATCAAAACCCAACATTCAAATGTGATCTTAAACATTGATAAATTCTATCCTAAAGCAGGTTTTTTACTAATTCAATCAACTCCAGTTGTCAGTCAACACCTTTCTTCATCTTCAAAAATTGTCAAGTTCTGTCTCTTAATTCTCACAATTTGGCAACAAAACGAGACAGATGATAACAATCAAGGCATTTTCAAAAGATTGTTAAATAAGAAACTATAGGAACAAAATCACTGGTACAAATTGAAATTAATAATACCCGGAAGAAATATCTTGAAGATATCAAAATAAACAATCTGTGACTCATAATGTGGCAAGTTTAATAACAAGAATGACACAGATGAAACATACAGCTTGATATTTTGCACGTAGTCCAATAGATGGTCTGAAGATTAAGGAATCCACTTCATCAATCACCACTGCCTGGAAAGTAGACCAAAGGAATGAGTCCAAAACAAAAGAACAAAAGTAAAGAATCTACTTTTTTAAATTATAACGATGTTTAAGAATTGAATCTTGCTGACATGAATTTTCTTAAACCTGCAAGATAGGGTTTCTTAAATATCCATTGAAGGAGTAAAAACACATAATGTCTTTCAACAACAGGGAGTTCCATTACTATCTTCAGTGTTGTCCATTATGAAATATCAGCGCAATCAGATTGACACATTATTAGCCAAAGGTGTAAAAGAGATAAAGATAAACTTCAACGTCCAATTTAATTTACTGTGTAGGATGAGTGTGATTTTAACCCTCAATGTCTTATTTTCAGCAAGCATTAAAAAAACACACACAAGATTGCACCCAGAGATCCTATCTGAAGAAAATTATTAATTAGTGTATTATGGATGCAAATTACAAATGAAGGGCTCAATAGATCATAATACCACAGACAAAAAATGCTTTCAGACCAACAGTAAGCAGAAAGTTGTAATCCAAAACTTACCGTCATGTTAGGATGTGCAGACAAAAGGCAAGACAAGTGATACAGAGCCCCAGATGCTGCTTTCCTGTCTGGATCACCAAGCTACAGTTTGCAAACAAGAGTCTTGTATCATTCGTATGGCACTTGGGAAAAACAAACATGTAAAGAAAGGATCTCAAACTAAGAATAAGATTTGCAAAAGGAAATACAAATCAGATCTCTTACTTTATTTACAAGAGCTGTAAGCAGTTTTCGTTCTTGTTCCGGTTTGCTCTTCAAAAGAATGAAAACAGTCTGCAAGGAACAATTATTCAACACACTTCCTCTATCAATAGAAAGCACATACTTTCCAGAAGATGAATCATAGTTTTACTCGGAAGATAGGTAATAATCATTAATAAATTCCAGCAAATATGTGATCAATCTCAGACATGGAAGCTTATACTGCATCTCTATGAGGTCACAGCGCAATTGACACTAAGACATCAAAAGAAAAAATCCATATAAAGTCAACGTGGATTATGTTCAGCACATGTTATTTTAGGAACATGATAAGTGGCAACTCATTTCAAGATTACCAGCAACAATGTTGTTATGTTAAAACTGCTAGGAAAGAGGTCGGCCTATATTTTCATATGCTCAACACTTCCACCTAAATTACAGCAACCTGAGCTAGACTAACCATTGCTAAGTACATAAGAAAATATGTAACTGTAAAATAGAAGACTAAACCAAGCCCAACACCTGGACAGAGTAAATTTTAGTTATTGAGATTAGCAAGATTGAAACACAACCAATTATTATGGCACCATGTTGAATTTGATTGATGGACATTTACCCAAAAACATGTAATTAGGAAGCACCATCTTACACTTGTCTTGATCAAGGTTTAAAATCTCGACCCATGCCGAGGTTTCGGTCCCAAACCGGAACGATACGGTTTCGGTATTGTATCGTGCCGTGCCGGTATGGTTTCGGTATTTTTTTTATTTATATATATTAATTATTAGATAAATATATGTATTATGTATAATTTAAAAATAAATTGTATATTGATTTTATATAACTTCTCAATTATTGAAAACATAATATTGTTAGAAAAAATAATTAAATAATTTTTTTAAATAAAATTGATCTGTTAATAATTCGAATTAAAATTGAAACATTATAATATGCTATAATAACCAATAAGTATATAAATTAACTAAAATACTACTTTATATATAATAATTATATTAATTAATTAATTATTAATTTAAATAATATATATAATGATAAAAAATATTAGAATATTAATTAATTACTAAACAGAAAATTAAAAAATAATAAAAACTATCAAAATATAAAATTGAATTGTTACAATTTTTTTAATTTTTTATTTTTTTAGAATTTTTAAAAAATATTTTAAAAATTCAAAAAATTAATTAATAAAACTTATTTAATTTTTAATTTTAAATATAATTTTATATATTTTATTGTGATAATATTTATTTAGGAAAATGTTAGATTTAAATAAATAATTTTATTATTTTTCTTATTTAATTTGTATTTAAAGTGGGAAATGTTGAATTTTAATTTTTTTTCCCCCACCGGCGGAGGCGGAGGCGGAGGAGCGCGAGCCTGCGGGCGGGTCCAGTGCCATCTGACGACGGTTCCGGCGACGCCTCCGGCGAAGCCGGAGCAATCCCGCAACGTCTCCGGCATCGCCACGCTGCGTTTTGCCCTACCGGGGGAGGCGGAGGAGCCGCGAGCCGGCGAGGGTGTCCTGCGGGTCCAGCGCCGTCCGACGGCCCTTCCGGCCGGTTTCGGGGCACGTCGTGACACTCGAAAACCCTCGCCTCCTCGTGCCAGTTTCGGCGCACCAGCGGAACGGTAATTTCCGCTGGTGCCGCCCGAAACGGCACCGGAAACCTTGGTCTTGATAGCAAATACAAATTGAATGAAGATTAACAAATACAACAAATAGAATAAAAGTTTCACAACTTTATGCATTGGAAGTTGAAACTAGCATGAAATAGTTTATATGTTCGCAGATAGTGGAGCCCTTGTGCTCATTTCTCAATTCTCAATACGAGCAGATCTAATAAGCACAGAAGAGTGAAATGCAATGCCATTCAATAATTGAATGAAAGAATTATGACTAGGGACCAACCTTCATTGCCTTGTCTTTAAGAGTAGGTAGCATATCCTTTATTGCTTCCTCGAGTGCAGTTACAAACCGTTCATACCTAAAAGCCACATTTTTCTTCATAAAACATGAGTAGACAAAAACACTATTTATTAACTAGCATCAATAGGACGATATATCAGTTGGTTCAAAAACAATTAAAAAGTCATGTTTAATATAATCTTCAGTGGGAGACACTAATAGATCCTGATCACACTATCTGCAGATAAATTTTTTTAAAAAAATTTAAACTGGGTGATCATTGAAAAGTCTTGTGAATAAGATAAATTCAGTTTGGATGAGTCAGATAGTAAGTATTTTCTTCTCCTGCTCATTTTTCACTAATTTCTACGGTGGAATAAGCTCTAACAATTTGAGCCAAACCTAAAAAAAATGATTGGTAACATGGTTTACATATTAGACAATTTTAGCATCATACATTCAGACTGAAACCCATTGAAGTCCGATAATGAAGAAAACTAAAGAAGTTGAAATGCAGGACATACCTTTGCTTTAGGCATTCCTCCCAATACCAAAAAAGTAAGAGGGAGAAACCATCTTTTGTTTCTGGTAAACTATCAAGGGGACGTTGATATAGAGATTTCAACTTGCGATCAGGCAACATTCTAGAGAACAAATTGTAAAACACATGTAAGCAAATAGTCTAAATGCATAACAAAAATGTAGGCAGTTGTAACTTCAAGAGAAAATCAAGATATCAAAACCTTAGAAAATAAACAATTAATCGAACTAACATATGACATAAACAAGATCTTCAAATTTCAGTAAGCAATAGAAACTGATGAAATTTGTCCAGTAACATATATGACAAATCCAGCTTCAATATGAATACTAAATTATTTGTGTCCCTCTTTTTCTATTTCACCAGGGTTCCTTTTCCTTCTTTGATCCCTTACCCTTCTCTATCCAGCCTTCCCTTCAACCTAAAGATATTAGACATCAACATCTGCAAGCATGAGGCAAAACTATGGGACCTACTGCATGACTCAAGATATCATGATTTCGCTTGTCATAGGATTAATAACATTGCATTTGTTAACTTTATGCAAATGAATTTTTTTAGATTAATTTACTAGCAAATGAAATTTTTCAAAAGTTACATCAATATGACTTAGTGTTAATGGCATATAATGCAGAAGTTTTATATATATTGATGTTATGTGCCACACTTCTCCTAGCCACAGTGCAGGAAATCCAATCTGCAATGAGACTAAAGATGCAACTTATGAAACAATCATGTCATAAAAATCCCAAGCTTTGAGTTTATGTATCTCAACTATCTTATGAAACAAACCTAAAAATTGTAAGTGGAAAACTCTTGAGTCTATACACAGATAAACATGAAAAACTTTAACTGACCATGGGTTGGGATGCATCACATATGCATGTATATTTTATAAGAATTCTCTTACCTAGCATGAGTCATCATTAACATGAAGTTGTTCACAAAATTATTATAAATCTTATCTTATTCCAAGTTATGAAATGCAAGTCATAAACATTAGCTATTTATATGTTAGCATATGTAAATTCAAAATGTGTACATAATGTGGTATCTGAATATTAACATAAAGCTAGAGTATATACCCACAAATCCAATTAATGGAATTAAACGGTAAAAAGAAGTGCATTTAGGGAGGACATCTTACCTCAATAGGAACAGCTCCTTCAGTGCTTCAAAGCCAGTAAATGCATAGCGTTTCCCTACCTTCGATGTCACCATAGCTGCAACTCAATGAAGAAATTTTTTAGTTATTTCAGTACCAAAAGTATATAAGGGTAAGGCTCTTGAACAGTATTAGGCACAGACAATTAGTATAGCATGCATCAAGTCACATGCTTCAACAGTAGGATAGCAAATTAGTCATTTAGCGGATTCAAGAGCTGCAAACTGATAAACAGTTCGAACTAGTACAAAGACTTTTACCAAATCATCTGACACAAATTTTGCAGAAAAGAATAACCATCATGGTTGTCATATTTCAATCTCAACCTTCGGATATAATATTAATAGCAAAATAGATACCTCAATAATACTAATAATATTGCAAATAGTACCAATATTTTCACCAAATCATCTGATTCAACATTTTTCAGAAATCAACTACATTGGCTGTTATGAATTATGATTGCAATTTCTGCCTCAGAAGTCAGAACATGATAGTATTACTAACAAATAACAATCACAATATATACCTTAATAATAATAATAATAATAATAATAATAATAGCAATACATTCATTTCCCTACGAATGGTTTTAATTGTCAATCAGTATCAGACTGCACAAAAGTAGGACACCATGACAAAAATTATATAATGTCTCAAACTCAAGTTTGCTACCAAAGATTTAAGGGAACCATGATTATTACAGAGACTAAGTGTAGCATACCATTTGTGGTTGGCGTTGTAAGTCAATTTGCATAAAAGCCTAAAAACTATCACTAGGAAAAAATATTAAGTATTTTCCATAAGAAGTATGAGGCATGAATATTGACTACTCCAATTTATATCTTAACAAAATTATTCAGTTTCATTTACCATCTCAAACATAAATTCCCAAATCATTAACATATGGTAAACAAAAGCTCCCTCTTCTTCCAATCAGACTAACAAATCTCTAATGAGAAACATTTAATCCAAGGTTGATATAAGTTGAGCGGAACATTTAATGCACTCTTCATATGAATACAAATAGCTGATGAATCATACATCAATGAGAAAAAATCAAATTCCTGCACTCTTCATTTTCAACTACTAATCCAAGGTATACTAGAAGGATTCCCAGGCCTTGAAAACAATTTAAAGAAAGTTAACCACTTAGAACTTAGAAGCTTACTTGTAGTGATAATAAATTAAATTTAGTAAGATACTTCTTGGCTACAGGTGACTATGAATGTTGATTAAACTCATGATGTTCAGTTGTCAAGTAAATGATTATCATGAAGATACTGTACATTTTAATACTTGTAAAAAAAAGATAGTAAATCATGTTAGGAAAGTTAAGCTAGAACATACACATTATTCAAACGTTCATAAACTAAAGTGTGATCTTTTACCAAAGATAATGGATTTAACTTTGAACAGTGTGTTAATGTAATGAAAGGAAAGCAGAATAACTCACATAAAAGGGAATCGAATGCCCTAAGATTTGCGATGGGGTTATCCTCGACCAAGCAAGTGAAAGCTGAGACTTTATCTGCTGACGTCCCTGACCTTGCTGTCACCTCCAGCAACTTCATATCCCCAGTCTTCCTCCTCGAGGAATCATAATCCTTGGTGTATTGGGCCATCAGCTTGACGGCCAACTCCTTTTTCTTCTCAACCAGCTTCTTAAACTCCTCAATTCCCAAAGCCGTCACCTTTTTGCTCCCATCAGGTCCCAAGACCTTGGCCTCCAATTCATCAGCGTCGTCGTACCAACGTCCCGACAGAACACTCGCTTTCATCAAGGTCAAGTGCGGTCCGCGCTCGCCCTGATAGCTACTGTTGAATGAATCAAGCTGCAGAGGATGGGGTTTAGGGACGAGCTTGGAACCGGATTCCTTCTTGGCGGTGACCTCCGCACCAAGGTCGGCGGCCGACGATGGGGATTTGGAATCCTGGGACTTGGAGGGCTTGATGGGCCCGGATTTTCGGAAATCGGAGTCGTCGAAGCCATAGGAGGAGGTTGCTGTGGGAGGAGCAAGCCCAAGAGAAGCAGCGAAGGAGGCGACGTCGGATTTGAGGGGTTCGAGATCGTCGGACTTCTGCTGAGATTTGTTGGCCTTGGAAGCCGCCATTCTTTTCTCGCCCTTCGACGAACGAGGCATCATGCGGAAGAAGTAGGGTTTACGAGTTCCTGAGCACGTTTAAACTCGCATGAGAAACCCTTAATTTGATATATCATTTTATAAATTAAATTAAAATTAAATAATTTTTTTATTATTGCAAAAAGATTTATTAAAAACATATAAACTAATTATGTATATGTTTTATATAGGATAAAAATCATAAGAGTATTTTTTTTATCATCACGTAAATGTCCCGCTTTCATTTTGTTTCATCAAGATCATCCCGCTCCAACAGCTCTTATAAAATAAGATAGAGCCTCAGGACTATGGTGCAGCGGTAGGATGACTAATCATTATCTCAGGTATTCATAATTCGATCTCCCGCTATGGCGTATTTGCAGGAATTTTTCTTCCAAATGGGACACGAACCCTGAGACGATGAATTTCTAGACCGCCCACTGCAAACGCTTCCCGATTTACCCTAACGGCTGGTGGGAAACTTCCGTGAGACCGGACAGGTCGTCCGAGATTGAAAAAATCTTGTTAATTATTTTTCTTATAAAATAAGATAGCCTCAAACATAGCATAGACGATAACACACATAGTATTTCTGGCATAATGACTATGAGTAGATTTTAAAAGATGATGACCTATATTTTCAATTCCGTCGTATGCCTATTGACTGTGTACCTGTATGAAACTCCTTCATATCCGCGGGATCGACTCTCGAAGGATCGTTAAGGTAACTGATCTATTTTTTTCTTATAAAATAAGATAGATATCCTCAAGTACATTATTCAAAATTATTATCTCCTTTCACACGCATTAAACCCCGAACCAAATCAATTAATTGTAGGGATAAAATAAATATGCGTTATAGTAGCTATGAAATTATAATGGTTCCAAATATTATAGTATCTACAATTTTATAAGTTATAATATCTACAATTTGATAGTTATTATAATATGGATATTATTGAATAAGACACGTTGATGTTATAGCTGCTATTAAATTATTTCATAGAATATTAGATGAATAAGTTAAATTTGTATTATAATAATATCGTTTCTTACCTGTTATAATTATAATTTTTTAGGTGAATTATTTTAATGTGAATGTTGTTAAATATGCCAGGTCCAATGATTTAAATTTAAAATTAGCCTATCAAAAAATTAAAATATATATTATATTTATGGATAACTATGTAATTTTATAAGAGGTCCTGGAATGACAGTATTGAACTCTTTTTCATTAAAAAAAATGAAAGAAGAATCACATTGATCGATTATTTTTTTTAAAAAAAATAGACACTCTTTTAATCAAGAAAGAACTTCAAATTGAATTCAAATATCGCATATATTTTTATACTATCCGACTCGATTCAGTTCATTTGCACTCGCGGCTACATATGATATGACGGGAGGAATACGGATTGGGTGGAAGCCTTGCGAGATACCTAAACTATCTATTTTCTTTCGGATTACCGTAACGATACAAACGAACACACGCGATACGTTAAAACGCTCGAAAAATGAAATTGAGCAAAGTATAAGGTCAGCTAAAACAAGTAAAATTTCATATATGATCGATGGGATGAAATAATGCAACACATTATTGTGACAATACATTAACCCTTGGAATGACATCAATGGTGGTGACTACTCTAGGTGAGCTCAAACGGCCACAGGAGTACTCAGGTCAGACGAGGGCTGCAAATTGGCGGCATACTTCCGAGCCCACAGATCGTAGTGCACGATTTCCTCCAAGGAAGGCTCCGCGACGAGCTCCTTCCGGTGCGCGTCGCAAGTGAGCTCCACCACCTTGAAGATGTCCAAGTAGTTGATCCTGCACCAAGAATTAAAGCTTTAGAAATGGCTTCTTCCAATGTGATGTGTCTTTGGAAGGTAGTTAAGGAAAGAAGAAGTACTTCTCGTCGATGAACATCTCCACGGCCTTCTCGTTGGCAGCGCTGAGGACTCCAGTCATGGTTCCGCCGGCGCGTCCCGCTGCGTAAGCGAGATCCATGGAAGGGTACTTGACATTGTCAGGAGCCTTAAAGGTCAATGATTCTTGCCTGCAAATCATGTTCAAAAACAAGTTTAGTATTCAATTGGATAAAAATTTCAAACAAGTTCGAATTGAGAGTTAGATAACATCTAAACAAATTCATAAAAAAGAAATCAAATTAAATTTCAACAACTTAATTCATTCAAGTGTCGAACGAGTTGAGTCACGTACTTGCAGAGATCAAGTCGAGGCCATGTGACTTCCGAGCAGTGGATTCTCTCCGGCCACGACAATGTGTAGAGGATTGGCAATCGCATGTCAGGCCACCCCAACTGAGCCAGCACAGATGAATCCTGCAGAACAAACAGAAAGATCAGTAGAAGAACATTTTTCAAAAGACAGCAAATCTCTCTACCTGTGTCTCAACCATGGAGTGGATTATAGATTGCGGATGAATAACGATCTCTATGTCATTGTAGTCTGCTCCGAACAAATAATGTGCTTCTATGACTTCCAGTCCCTGCGTATGCGACGGAGGATTAGAGAGATCGATCGATCGATCGAAGAAGTAGTAATGTTGCAAGCAAACTAGTGCAGATGGAAACCTTGTTGAAGAGGGTAGCAGAGTCCACAGTGATCTTTTTGCCCATGTTCCAGTTGGGGTGCTTCAGTGCATCAGCAACCTTCACATCTTTTAGCTTTTCCACAGGCAAATCCCTATGACAATGCCCAATGCAAATACAAGTTAAGTTAGAGTTTAATTTCCATACTAATGTCTGTTTTAAACTTCGAAGCACAAGTTTAAGTGGAGGTTCATTAATGGAAAGGATAAGGAAGAGACTCTTAGTAAAGAGAAAGGTACCTGAAGGCTCCTCCGGATGCAGTCAGAATTATGCGGCGGAGCGCGCCCTCTGGCAAGCCTTGAATGCACTGGAAACAGAAGCAATCGATGAGGAAAAAACACACCATCATCATGCGACGCAAAAGGAGAGCTGAACAGTAATAAGCACCTGGAATATTGCAGAGTGTTCAGAATCGGCAGGAAGGATTTTGACATTGTGTTTGCGCGCGAGAGGCAGCACGAAAGGACCGCCGGCGATGAGGGTCTCTTTGTTCGCCAAGGCGATGTCTTTTCCGGCTTCAATGGCGGCGACGGTCGGCTGATCATACCAAGGTGGAATTTGATGAGAAAAGAGGAATTTGTTGCGGAATTTATGATGCTTTATTCCTTACCTTCAGGCCTGCGCATCCTACGATTCCGGTGACCACCGCGGCGGCGTCGGGATGGCGAGCCACCTCCACCATGCCTTGCTCGCCGGGAATGATTTCCGGTTTGTGCTCGACGCCGGCGAGGGCTTCTTTGAGCTCGGCGACCAGTGACTCGTCCCTCACGGAAACCAACAGAGGCTTGAACGTCTTGATCTGATCGGCGAGCAGCGTGATGTTGGAGCCGGCGGCGAGAGCCACCACCTTGAACTTGTCTGGGTTTTCGGCGACGATATCCAGCGTCTGGGTTCCGATCGAGCCAGTGGATCCGACGACGGAGATGGGCTTGGGGCCATCCCAAGACTTGCGTCCTGGTTCGGCGACAGCCCGGCCGGGCCACGCCGGAGGCGGCGGCGCCTGCTGCAGCGAGCAGCTCGCTGCCTTGAAGCGAGCGGCTCCGAATCGTCGAGTAGGAAGATTCAAGGCGGCAACTTTGCGACCGCTGGAGGCGCCTCTGGCGGAGTCCAAGAAGGAGACGCCGGAAATCTCGCCGGAAAGCGGAACCCTGAGTGCCATCTCTGTAACTAGCTCGCACCGCCTCCTGCTCTGCCAAGATGAGCCGAAGAGGAGAGCTTGAAATACTCCGCTCGGGACGGCGAGAAGAAGAGCTCGATCCATGAACTGGTCAACGATTTAGTTTGCCCGGCGTTGACTGCGCCAAGTGGAAGGAATTCGACGTCGTTGGAGTTGTTTGACCCACCAACGAGAGCAAACGATGATGGTCCGCACCCACGTCAAAACGATATTCTTCAACTAATAAAAAATATGTAAAAATACAAATCTATTAATATCTATAAAACATAATTTTACATGCAGACGTGACATTCACAATAAACTTAGGATTCCCACCTAACCTGAATATAAATTTTCTAAATAAAAATATTTTAATTAATAATTAATAAATTTTAGACGTGTCCCTTTTTTTTTAACCGAATATAAATTTTCTAAATAAAAAATTTTAATTAATAATTAATAATTTTAGACCTGTTCCTTTTTTAATAGTCCTACATCTGAAGTTACCAAGGCGAATTACACACAAAGCAATTATAAAAATGGACAAAGAACGATAAAACAACTCATACCTTTCTCGACCTTTTGGCTAAGATCAAGTGTAATATCTGTTCTTATCAGTTTAATATCTGATATGTGGGTTATTGATTCACTTTGATATTAAATTAATTTTTATATGGGGGATGACTCATCACAGTAACTTGCTACTAGGGTTTTCATGCGTCACCTGTGTATTGAACTATAGCACAGTCCTGGCACACCCTTATCCAAGCACAGTAAACTTTAGATGGCATCCACATTCACCATCTTTATAAAACTTATGATCACCATTAATACATTCTCTTCATAAAAAAGAGAGGTAGAACCAATAAAGATTTCTTTTTCGATTCATCTCTGGAGTTAAATTCATGATGAAATAAAATTACTTTTCATTTTAATGTTTCATTTAATAATAAAAATTGATATATATATATATATATATATATATATATATATATATATTATCACTAAATATGTTATTTGAATTGTGTAAGATTCTCGTGCATCAGTATTATACTAGTTAAAGATTAAATTAAAGTTAAATTACTTAAGGATTAAGTTAAATTAATTAAGGATTAAATTAAGTTAAATTAATCTATCTATTAATCTATTAATATCTATAAAACACAGTTTTGCATGCAAGACATAGCATTCACAGGGAGCTTAGGATTCCCGCCTAAATCCAATATAAATTTTCTAAATAAAAAATTTATAATTACAAATACAAATTCAAAAGAAAATATATAATTACAAATTATAAAATGAAAATTCAGATCTTAATCCAATATTAAAATTTTAAAAAATAATTTATCAAATTCAAAAAAGATAATTTCAAATTTTAATTTGAAATGTATTTTAAAATTTCCGAAATTAAAATTTTAAATAAGTTATAATGATTACAGTAAAGTATATAAAAAAATTAATTTAATTTAATTTTAATGAAATATAGGCCTTTAGCTTCCCTTGAGTTGATGTAAGAAAAATGATAGTCTCACAATGAAGTTACCAAGGCGAATTACACAGAGAGCAATTATAAAAATGGACAAAGAACAGTAAAGCAACTCATACCTTTCTCGGCCTTTTGGCTAAGATCAAGTGTAGTATATGTTCTTATCAGTTTAATATCTGATATCAGGGTCATTGGTCCACTTTGATATTAAATTAATTTTTATATGGGGGATGACCCGTCATAGTAGCTTGCTACTAGGGTTTTCATGTGCCGCCTGTGTGTTGCAATATAGCAAGGCCTGGCACACCCCTATCAAAGCAAAGTAAACTTTAGATCGCATCCATATCCACCACCCTTATAAAAATTATGAACACCATTAATATCTTATATTATAAAAAATAATACTATATCTTATATTGAAATGAATCCATGATTAAATAAAATTACTTTTTATTTTAATTTTTCATTTAATAATAAAAATTGACATATATATTATCACTAAATATTTTATTTGAATTGTGTAAGATTCTCGTGCATCGCACCGGTATTGTACTAGTTAATATCTATAAAACACAGTTTTGCATGCAAACGTGGCATTCACAGGGAGCTTAGGATTCTCGCCTAAACCGAATATAAATTTTCTAAATAAAAAATTTATAATTAAAAATACAAATTCAAAAGAAAATATATAATTACAAATCCTAGAAAGAAAAATTCAGATCTTAATCCAAAATTAATATTTGCAGACATAGCATTCATAGGGAGCTTAGGATTCCCGCCTAAACTGAATATAAATTTTCTAAATAAAAAACTTATAATTGAAAATATAAATTCAAAAGAAAATATATAATTACAAATCCTAAAAAGAAAAATTCAGATCTTAATCTAAAATTAAAATTAAAAAAAATAATTTATCAAATTCAAAAAAAAAATCAAAAAATAATTTTGATGTAAGGAAAATGATAATCCCACATCTGAAGTTATCAAGGCGAATTACACACAGAACAATTATAAAAATGGACAAAGAACGATAAAACAACTCATACTTTTTTCGGCCTTTTGGTTAAGATCAAGTGTTGTAAAATACGGGGAAAAAAAAATATTTGCGGGGATAAATAGGCGTAAGATGGACTATTTATAAATTCTTTAAGGAAAAATTTACTTTTTATTAGAATATATATATATATATATATAAAAGGAAAAGTATATATATATATATATTAATTCCTTTTTGTTATACCTAGCCCGTGCCCTAGCAAACCATTTCGTCGGCTCCTTTTCCTCTCCCTCACAATCGCCCACAGTCGAGCGCCCGATCCCTTCGTCTTCTTTTCTTCTCCTCGGTGTCGCGAACCCTAGCCACCACCGAACACTCCGATTCCTCTCCTCACGCTCACTTCATCGCTCGTAGCCAAGAGGAAGCCTCGACCCTTCCTACTCCGGGTTGCCCTAGTTGTCGCCGTCGCTCCTAGACGACACCACCCGCCGTCCAACTCCGTCCGCCTTCTTCACGCGCGGATGCCAAGAGGCGATCGTGTGATCAACGCAGAGATCCCCCTCCTTCTCCACGTCTGAGCGTTGGCATCCCCAACTGAGCATCGTCGCCTCCGCCTTCTAGCGACTGCGAATTCCCTCTGCCAACTCAGGTAAGGGATTAACCCATTTATGGTGGCTCTTGATTGGATTTTGGTGTGAGAATTTGGAAGCAAGGCTGTAACTTTGGATTGGAGATCACATTTGATTTTTTTGTGTAATGATCGGTTCTAAGATTGAGCACCTGTTACTGGTTTGTTCCCGAATCCACATATTTGGAATTGGTTTAGCATAACGAGCTCTGTTTGTAACTTGCAACTGGGATGGAATTTGTTCAGATCCGTAGGTTATGCTTTAGGTTTGTATCCTGATCTAGTTCTTGGAGATCAGTTTTGTAGAGCTGTAGAAGTTATTAGGTTCTATTCTGTTCTTTCTATAGATGATTGGATTTTTGTACGACATGAATGATTCTAGAATGTTTTGTGCTTCGGACTGGGAATTCTACGAGTGATTGGGAGTTCTATTTTGGATCTTCATGTTGTGAGAGTGTGTTGGAACGTTTCCCTATTGCTGTGTATGTTCGGTTGTGTATCTACATTGGGAATTCATGTTTTTAAATGAGTTTTGATATCCTGATTGAACTCAGACCAGTTAATTCATTGAGGAGTAGGAAGTAATCCACTCAGTTGTTAAAATCCTAATCTAATTAGGTTGTCGCATGATTAGGGTTAATTGGAGGATTAGAACTAATAACCTAAACTTGATTGGTTCGGGTTTTAAAAACCTAACCTGAATCTAATTGAGGTAGCTTGGGATAATTAAGGGTTAATTATCTAATTATTGTTAATTAGATGAAACGATGATAATTAGAAAGATCTTAATTATTTGAGATAGCCCGTTAGCTATAAATTACATATTATTGTAGCTAAACATTATGCCTTTGATACAGGGCATTGATTGGATTTATCCTCGCTGATTAACGGATGGAAGGTTCTTTCTGATACGAGCATCTTACGATTGAGGCGGGTACCCTTTGACTTATCTTTTAGATATTGTCATATTGCTATGCATGGTTGGTTATAGATAACAGTAAGATTATACGCTAGCCTTGTTTATTTATGCCTGTTCTGGATACATGTTAGTTATCCCTGAGTTATTATGCCTGTCCTGGATATTTGTTAGTTATCCCTGAGTTATTATGCCTGTTCTGGATACATGTTAATTATCCCTGAGTTATTATGCCTGTCCTGGATACTTGTTAGTTATCCCTGAGTTATTATGCATGTTCTGGATACTTGTTAGTTATCCCTGAGTTATTATGACTGTCCTGGATACTTGTTAGTTATCCCTGAGTTATTATGTATGTGTATCTATCATACACCATCCTTGCACTGTTGCATGCCGACGATCAGCGACTCCCTTGTGGTTGAGCCTAATCGTCTTCCGGTACATGACATGCACACACGGCCACTCATGGGTTAGTGGATACCGTAGATGTGTGCATTTGCCCTGTATTGCTCCGTTCGGCCACTATGAGGAGGGTGAGCGCGAGCGTGGTAGCAAGCAGGGATCCCTTCTCGTACTGAGCCACGAGGAGATGAGAGCTTGACTCCCCCATTGCTTGGGGTCGGAGCGGAGTCTCCACCAGCATCCTGTCCACCCGGTCACTCAGGAGCAGTGATGGCAGGGTGTACAGTTGTCAGAGCCCTACTCGTTCAGACGTCCCTATGACAGGTGTACGATGATCTGTCTGGTGTCAGGGGTGACACATGTCATTGCACCATGTGCATACTTTGCATCGTGCATTGTTTGCTGCACTTATTTGCTGCACTTGTTTGACATCGCATATACTGGAGACTTGTTATTTGAGATTATATGTCTAATGATATTC
>JAGFNQ010002486.1:439487-467480 GCA_024364735.1 Boesenbergia rotunda
TTGCGATGGGGTTATCCCTCGACCAAGCAAGTGGAAAGCTGAGACTTTATCTGCTGACGTCCCTGACCTTGCTGTCACCTCCAGCAACCTCATATCCCCAGTCTTCCTCCTCGAAGAATCATAATCCTTGGTGTATTGGGCCATCAGCTTGACGGCCAACTCCTTTTTCTTCTCAAGCAGCTTCTTAAACTCCTCAATTCCCAAAGCCGTCACCTTTTTGCTCCCATCAGGTCCCAAGACCTTGGCCTCCAATTCATCAGCGTCGTCGTACCAACGTCCCGACAGAACACTCGCTTTCATCAAGGTCAAGTGCGGTCCGCGCTCGCCCTGATAGCTACTGTTGAATGAATCAAGCTGCAGAGGATGGGGTTTAGGGACGAGCTTGGAACCGGATTCCTTCTTGGCGGCGACCTCCGCACCAAGGTCGGCGGCCGACGATGGGGATTTGGAATCCTGGGACTTGGAGGGCTTGATGGGCCCGGATTTTCGGAAATCGGAGTCGTCGAAGCCATAGGAGGAGGTAGCTGTGGGAGGAGCAAGCCCAAGAGAAGCAGCGAAGGAGGCGACGTCGGATTTGAGGGCTTCGAGGTCGTCGGACTTCTGCTGAGATTTGAGGTCGTCCGACTTCTGCTGAGATTTGTTGGCCTTGGAAGCCGCCATTCTTTTCTCGCCCTTCGACGAACGAGGCGTCATGCTGAAGAAGTAGGGTTTAGGATTTCCTGAGTAGGTTTAAACTCGCATGAGAAACCCTTAATTTGATATATCATTTTATAAATTAAATTAAAATTAAATAATTTTTTTATTATTACAAAAAATTTTATTAAAAACATATAAATTAATTATGTATATGTTTTATATAGGATAAAAATCATAAGAGTATTTTTTTTATCATCACGTAAATGTCCCGCTTTCATTTTGTTTCATCAAGATCATCCCGCTCCAACAGCTCTTATAAAATAAGATAGAGCCTCCAGAGGATTATGATGCAGCGGTAGAATGACTAATCATTATCTCAGGTATTTATAATTCGATCTCCCGCTATGGCGTATTTACAGGAATTTTTTTTCCAAATGGGATACGAACCCTGAGACGATGGATTTCTAGACCGCCCACTGCAAACGCTTCCCGATTTACCCTAGCGGCTGGTGGGAAACTTCCGTGAGACCGGACAGGTCGCCCGAGGTTGAAAAAATCTTATTAATCATTTTTCTTATAAAATAAGATAGCCTCAAACATAGCATAGACGATAACACACATAGTATTTCTGGCATAACGACTATGAGTAGATTTTAAAAGATGATGACCTATATTTTCAATTCTGTCGTATGCCTATTGACTGTGTACCTATATGAAACTCCTCTATATCCGCGGGATCGACTCTCGAAGGATCGTTAAGGTAACTGATCTATTTTTTTCTTATAAAATAAGATAGATATCCTCAAGTACATTATTCAAAATTATTATCTCCTTTCACACGCATTAAACCCCGAACCAAATCAATTAATTGTAGGGATAAAATAAATATACATTATAGTAGCTATGAAATTATAATGGTTCCAAATATTATAGTATCTACAATTTTATAAGAAGTTATAATATCTACAATTTGATAGTTATTATAATATGGATATTATTGAATAAGACACGTTGATGTTATAGCCGCTATTAAATTATTTCATAGAATATTAGATGAATAAGTTAAATTTGTATTATAATAATATCGTTTCTTACCTGTTATAATTATAATTTTTTAGGTGAATTATTTTAATGTGAATGTTGTTAAATATGCCAGGTCCAATGATTTAAATTTAAAATTAGCCTATCAAAAAATTAAAATATATATTATATTTATGGATAACTATGTAATTTTATAAGAGGTCCTGGAATGACAGTATTGAACTCTTTTTCATTAAAAAAAAATGAAAGAAGAATCACATTGATCGATTTTTTTTTTTAAAAAAAATAGACACTCTTTTAATCAAGAAAGAACTTCAAATTGAATTCAAATATCGCATATATTTTTATACTATCCGACTCGATTCAGTTCATTTGCACTCGCGGCTACATATGATATGACGGGAGGAATACGGATCGGGTGGAAGCCTTGCGAGATACCTAAACTATCTATTTTCTTTCGGATTACCGTAACGATACAAACGAACACACGCGATACGTTAAAACGCTTGAAAAATGAAATTGAGCAAAGTATAAGGTCAGCTAAAACAAGTAAATTTCATATATGATCCATGGGATGAAACAATGCAACACATTATTGTGACAAAACATTAACCCTTGGAATGACATCAATGGTGGTGACTACTCTAGGTGAGCTCAAACGGCCACAGGAGTACTCAGGTCAGACGAGGGCTGCAAATTGGCGGCGTACTTCCGAGCCCACAGATCGTAGTGCACGATTTCCTCCAAGGAAGGCTCCGCGACGAGCTCCTTCCGGTGCGCATCGCAGGTGAGCTCCACCACCTTGAAGATGTCCAAGTAGTTGATCCTGCATAATGCAAAGCACCAAGAAAGCTTTAGAAAAATGGCTTCTTCCAATGTGATGTGTCTTTGGAAGGTAGTTAAGGAAAGAAGAAGTACTTCTCATCGATGAACATCTCCACGGCCTTCTCGTTGGCAGCGCTGAGGACTCCGGTCATGGTTCCGCCGGCGCGTCCGGCTGCGTAAGCGAGATCCATGGAAGGGTACTTGACATTGTCAGGAGCTTTAAAGGTCAATGATTCTTGCCTGCAAATCATGTTCAAAAACAAGTTTAGTATTCAATTGGATAAAAATTCCAAACAAGTTTGAATTGAGAGTTAGATAACATCTAAACAAACTCATGAAAAAGAAATCAAATTAAATTTCAACAACTTAATTCATTTAAGTATCGAACGAGTTGAGTCACGTACTTGCAGAGATCAAGTCGAGGCCATGTGACTTCCGAGCAGTGGATTCTCTCCGGCCACGACAATGTGTAGAGGATTGGCAATCGCATGTCAGGCCACCCCAACTGAGCCAACACAGATGAATCCTGCGGCACAAACCGAAAGATCAGTTTAAAAGTGTCGAACTAGAAGAACATTTTTTCAAATGGCAACAAATCTCTCTACCTGTGTCTCAACCATGGAGTGGATTATAGATTGCGGATGAATTACGATCTCTATGTCATTGTAGTCTGCTCCGAACAAATAATGTGCTTCTATGACTTCCAGTCCCTGCATATGCGACGGAGGATTTGATCGATCGATCGATCCATTGAAGAAGTAGTAATGTTGCAAGCAAACTAGAGCAGATGGAAACCTTGTTGAAGAGGGTAGCAGAGTCCACAGTGATCTTTTTGCCCATGTTCCAGTTGGGGTGCTTCAGTGCATCAGCAACCTTCACATCTTTTAGCTTTTCCACAGGCAAATCCCTATGACAATGCCCAATGCAAATACAAGTCAAGTTAGAGTTTTCCATACTAATGTCTTTTTTAGACTTCAAAGCACAAGTTTGAGTGGAGGTTCATTAATGGAAAGGATAAGGAAGAGACTCTTAGTAAAGAGAAAGGTACCTGAAGGCTCCTCCGGATGCAGTCAGAATTATGCGGCGGAGCGCGCCCTCTGGCAAGCCTTGAATGCACTGGAAACAGATCGATGAGGAAAAAAACACCATCATCATGCGACGAAAAAGGAGAGCTGATCAGTAATAAGCACCTGGAATATTGCAGAGTGTTCAGAATCGGCAGGAAGGATTTTGACATTGTGTTTGCGCGCGAGAGGCAGCACGAAAGGACCTCCGGCGATGAGGGTCTCTTTGTTCGCCAAGGCGATGTCTTTTCCGGCTTCAATGGCGGCGACGGTCGGCTGATCATACCAAGGTGGAATTTGATGAGAAAAGAGGAATTTGTTGCGGAATTTATGATGCTTTATTCCTTACCTTCAGGCCTGCGCATCCTACGATTCCGGTGACCACCGCGGCGGCGTCGGGATGGCGAGCCACCTCCACCATGCCTTGCTCGCCGGGAATGATTTCCGGTTTGTGCTCGACGCCGGCGAGGGCTTCTTTGAGCTCGGCGACCAGTGACTCGTCCCTCACGGAAACCAACAGAGGCTTGAACGTCTTGATCTGATCGGCGAGCAGCGTGATGTTGGAGCCGGCGGCGAGAGCCACCACCTTGAACTTGTCTGGGTTTTCGGCGACGATATCCAGCGTCTGGGTTCCGATCGAGCCAGTGGATCCGACGACGGAGATGGGCTTGGGGCCATCCCAAGACTTGCGTCCTGGTTCGGCGACAGCCCGGCCGGGCCACGCCGGAGGCGGCGGCGCCTGCTGCAGCGAGCAGCTCGCTGCCTTGAAGCGAGCGGCTCCCAATCGTCGAGTAGGAAGATTCAAGGCGGCAACTTTGCGACCGCTGGAGGCGCCTCTGGCGGAGTCCAAGAAGGAGACGCCGGAAATCTCGCCGGAAAGCGGAACCCTGAGTGCCATCTCTGTAACTAGCTCGCACCGCCTCCTGCTCTGCCAAGATGAGCCGAAGAGGAGAGCTTGAAATACTCCGCTCGGGACGGCGAGAAGAAGAGCTCGATCCATGAACTGGTCAACGATTTAGTTTGCCCGGCGTTGACTGCGCCAAGTGGAAGGAATTCGACGTCGTTGGAGTTGTTTGACCCACCAACGAGAGCAAACGATGATGGTCCGCACCCACGTCAAAACGATTTTCTTCAACTAATAAAAAATATGTAAAAATACAAATCTATTAATATCTATAAAACATAATTTTACATGCAGACGTGACATTCACAATAAACTTAGGATTCTCACCTAACCTGAATATAAATTTTCTAAATAAAAATATTTTAATTAATAATTAATAAATTTTAGACGTGTCCCTTTTTTTTTAACCGAATATAAATTTTCTAAATAAAAAATTTTAATTAATAATTAATAATTTTAGACCTGTTCCTTTTTTAATAGTCCCACATCTGAAGTTACCAAGGCGAATTACACACAAAGCAATTATAAAAATGGACAAAGAACGATAAAACAACTCATACCTTTCTCGACCTTTTGGCTAAGATCAAGTGTAATATCTGTTCTTATCAGTTTAATATCTGATATGTGGGTTATTGATTCACTTTGATATTAAATTAATTTTTATATGGGGGATGACTCATCACAGTAACTTGCTACTAGGGTTTTCATGCGTCACCTGTGTATTGAACTATAGCACAGTCCTGGCACACCCTTATCCAAGCACAGTAAACTTTAGATGGCATCCACATTCACCACCTTTATAAAACTTATGATCACCATTAATACATTCTCTTTATAAAAAAGAGAGGTAGAACCAATAAAGATTTCTTTTTCGATTCATCTCTGGAGTTAAATTCATGATGAAATAAAATTACTTTTCATTTTAATGTTTCATTTAATAATAAAAATTGATATATATATATATATATTATCACTAAATATGTTATTTGAATTATGTAAGATTCTCGTGCATCAGTATTATACTAGTTAAAGATTAAATTAAAGTTAAATTACTTAAGGATTAAGTTAAATTAATTAAGGATTAAATTAAGTTAAATTAATCTATCTATTAATCTATTAATATCTATAAAACACAGTTTTGCATGCAAGACATAGCATTCACAGGGAGCTTAGGATTCCCGCCTAAATCCAATATAAATTTTCTAAATAAAAAATTTATAATTACAAATACAAATTCAAAAGAAAATATATAATTACAAATTATAAAATGAAAAATTCAGATCTTAATCCAATATTAAAATTTTAAAAAATAATTTATCAAATTCAAAAAAGATAATTTCAAATTTTAATTTGAAATGTATTTTAAAATTTCCGAAATTAAAATTTTAAATAAGTTATAATGATTACAGTAAAGTATATAAAAAAATTAATTTAATTTAATTTTAATGAAATATAGGCCTTTAGCTTCCCTTGAGTTGATGTAAGAAAAATGATAGTCTCACAATGAAGTTACCAAGGCGAATTACACAGAGAGCAATTATAAAAATGGACAAAGAATGGTAAAGCAACTCATACCTTTCTCGGTCTTTTGGCTAAGATCAAGTGTAGTATATGTTCTTATCAGTTTAATATCTGATATCAGGGTCATTGGTCCACTTTGATATTAAATTAATTTTTATACGAGGGATGACCCGTCATAGTAGCTTGCTACTAGGGTTTTCATGTGTCGCCTGTATGTTGCAATATAGCAAGGCCTGGCACACCCCTATCAAAGCAAAGTAAACTTTAGATCGCATCCATATCCACCACCCTTATAAAAATTATGAACACCATTAATATCTTATATTATAAAAAATAATACTATATCTTATATTGAAATTAATCCATGATTAAATAAAATTACTTTTTATTTTAATTTTTCATTTAATAATAAAAATTGACATATATATATTATCACTAAATATTTTATTTGAATTATGTAAGATTCTCGTGCATCGCACGGGTATTGTACTAGTTAATATCTATAAAACACAGTTTTGCATGCAAACGTGGCATTCACAGGGAGCTTAGGATTCTCGCTTAAACCGAATATAAATTTTCTAAATAAAAAATTTATAATTAAAAATACAAATTCAAAAGAAAATATATAATTACAAATCCTAGAAAGAAAAATTCAGATCTTAATCCAAAATTAATATTTGCAGACATGGCATTCATAGGGAGCTTAGGATTCCCGCCTAAACTGAATATAAATTTTCTAAATAAAAAACTTATAATTGAAAATATAAATTCAAAAGAAAATATATAATTACAAATCCTAAAAAGAAAAATTCAGATCTTAATCTAAAATTAAAATTAAAAAAAATAATTTATCAAATTCAAAAAAAAATCAAAAAATAATTTTGATGTAAGGAAAATGATAATCCCACATCTGAAGTTATCAAGGCGAATTACACACAGAACAATTATAAAAATGGACAAAGAACGATAAAACAACTCATACTTTTTTCGGCCTTTTGGTTAAGATCAAGTGTAGTATCTGTTCTTATCAATTTAATATTTGATATGTAGGTCATTGGTCCACTTTGATATTAAATTAATTTTTATATGGGGGATGATCCATCATAGTAGCTTGCATGGGTATTAATTTTTTATTTAATAATAAAAATTGACATATATATATTAGTACTAAATATGTTATTTGAATTGTATAAGATTACCGTGCATCGCACGGGTATTATACTAGTATAAATATAAAAATAACACTGAAAACTAGGGGACGTTTGATTTACTCCATTTTTTATTTTCATTTTCTATAAAATTATATTTTCTCAATTTCTTAAAAATGACTTTATTTCTGAAAAAAATATGTAAAAATGAAAATAAAAATATAGAGCAAACCCTGAAAATTTAGGGGACATTTAATTTATTCTATTTTCTATTTTTATTTTTTTAAAAATCATTTTCTTTATTTTTAAAAATAATTTTATTTTATCCTTTAATTTTTCAGAAAACGTTATATCTTTTTCTGTAAAACAAAATTAAAAAATACAAACCAATCATGTTTTTCAAAAAATCATTTTTTCTAAAAAAATAAAATAAAAATAAAAAACAAACAAACTAAATGTCCCTTTATTTTTTATTTAAATTAAATCATGAGATCTTTAACTTTTTATCATTATTTTAAGATTATTTTTATCTTTTATATTGTTACCATTTTGAAATTCTGTTTGGTTGAATTTGAAGGCAATTGATTTGATGAATATTTTTTTTTTGAAATTTCTTTCTCTTTAAGAAGATGAGTTTCACGACATTATGCTAAATTAACATATTCGGTTAAAACAATCCCCAAGCACCTTAATGATAGGTTTGTTCATGTGTGTCCGGGAAAGTATATATATTTATATAAAAATACAATTAACGGGGTTGGATAATATCAAATCTCGAATGATCGATCTGATTTCATAAAAAATTTTCACCGGCCGTCAAGATAAATCGGGAAGTACTCGTAGTGGACGGTCTAGAAGTCCAACGTCTCAAGTCATTCGCATCCTATTTGGAGGAAAAATTCCTGTACGTCGTAGCTAAGGATCGAACCATGAATACCTGAGATAATAATTAATCATCCTTCCGCTGCACCGTAGCCCCGCGGCTCATATATATTTATATAAACATGTGGGAAGGAAGTCAATTTGTACTCTCTCTGCAAAGCTCAAATGCATGTTTGTGTTGGATATTTTATGTCGTGGACTAGCATAAATAATTTAATTATATATTTTGATTATATTCTAGATTAATTAGATGCCAAATCATGTGGATATGGTGTTGTTTGGTTATGGTTATTGGGCTTAGCTATAATGGGAAGGCTTGACCCATTTTTCTAATCTGCAGAGGCCCCTACTCCTAACCCTAATATAAAGTAGTCGTTGTCCCATTGAAACGACACGGTTTTGGTTTTTGACGGGGTGATAGGAGGAGTTACTCTCTGCCACTTGGGTTCTCTCATAGGAAATCATGGACTCAATGATGTCTTCCGCTCCAGGTAATTCTAGCACCTAATTATATCTATTGTATCTATCAATCATTTGTCGTATTTGGAATTGGATTTCGATTTATCGTCAAAACATTGGATTTCGATTTGTCTTCAAATGGTATCAGAGTCAAGTTCTAATTCTGATACGACAGTGAATTTACTATTTAAATCAGGTGTTAAGAATTTCCTTTTGAATTCATTAAGCCCTTCGTGGAGTATAAAATTTCACATCTACTGACATCAAAATTAAAATCATGAATTTCGTCCAATATAGACATAGATGTTAACTGTCGAAATATTTTTTTGTACGTGGCTGTAGTCCTAATTAAAAATTGTTTGTTTTTTCTCAATATTCTGAAGGCGAGATCATCGCACAAATTGAAAAAAAAAGGAGGGAGAAAGGAATTAACATAGCCACGTACAAAAGGAAAGAAAAAAAATCAATGAATTTTGTTTATTTTGGAGAGATTAGAATTAAGTATTATTCATTTTCTATTACATAAATTGTTTTTGGTGCTCTCCAAATTATGGTCTAAATTATTTTGTTTGTGCATATTTGATTATTATGATATGTCATATTGCTATTATGAAATTTTATGACATATTTCAGAGGTATGCTAATTTTAGACCATTTGATACTATTTTGGGTATTTTTCATAGTAGTGAGCTCGCCTTCGCGGGACAGATTATGATAAAATACTATTATTGGAAAATTATTATTATTAATATGGCATTAGGAATTATTTTGATAATGCACCTACCCTATCGGTTTGTCTTTATTGATATAGTTCCTAATGATTGGTAATTATATTTTAAAGTTCTCAATATCCTCTCGATATTAGCTTTAAGAATATAATTATTTTCTGTGATATGGGAGTTATTTTATGCATTATAATTCGGGACCCTTCGGCGGGATTGCTTTTGCATGAGATAATTTTATTATGGTCATAAGCTCTATTTCTTTTGTTGGATATGCTTGATAACAAATCTTCCATTAATGTACAAATTCCAGCTTTGCCTATGAGTATAAACTCTTTACCAAAGTTGAATGGAACTAATTATGAGGACTGAGTTGACTCTGTTAAGTTGTTCCTTGCTATTTCTAACGTTGATGCTGCCCTTACTGAGAATGAGCCTGAAGTTCCCACACCTGAGTCTTCCGCTGCTGTTATAACCAAACATGATAAGTGGGCTTATTCTAATAAATTGTGTCTGATGACTATGAAGTTCACTATGGATAAGACAATCAAAGATAATATTCCTGAGACAAACAGTGCTAAAGAGTTTCTTGTGTCTGTGGGCAAGAAATTCAAGAAATTTGACAAGACAGAAAAGGCCTCCTATCTTTCATTACTGACAAAAACTAGATATGATGGTGTATCAGGTGTGTGCGAGCATGCCATGAAGCTCACCAATTGGTACAACAAGTTAAAATCCATGAAAGTGGAATTGGGAAGTGATTTTTTGGTCTGGCAAGTATTAGACTCTCTTCCTTCTGAATTTGATGTTCTTAAAACTTCCTATAATGCACAAAAGGAAGAGTGGTCCATTGATGAGCTTGTAGTCATTCTTAGTCAGGAGGAGCAAAATATGAGAAAGGGTAAGGGATAAGTTGTTCAGTTGGTTTCTCATAAGAGTCATGAGTAAAAGAAGAAATATTTTAAGGGGAAGAGTAACAAGCCTCAATTCAAGAAGAAGTGGAGTGATAAATCAGGACCTTCCTCAGTTCATGAATGTGGTGACTCATCTGGTATTAAAAAGAGATTTAATGACATTTGCAAGTTTTGTGATGTATTTGGGCACAAACAATCTGACTGTTTTAAGTTTAAGAAGTGGTTAGAGATAAAACAAAAGCAAAACCAAAAGCAAGGTATTCATCGTGCTCTAGCGTGCTTTGAATCTAATCTTGTAGATGTACCTTCTCATACTTGGTGGTTAGACTCTGGTACGACAATTCATATTACAAAATCTGTGCAGGAGCTCAAAACCAAGAGAAGACCAAATGAAGGGGTGGTATCTGTTGCAGTTGGAAATGGAATGAATGTCAAAGTAGAGCACATAGGAGTATTTGCTTTGAAATTAAGTGGTGGACATGAGTTGGTTTTGCAAGACACTGTTTGTGTACCTTCTATGAGAAGGAATTTAATTTCAGTTTCTGTTTTGGATGATTGTGGTTACTCTTTCCATTTTGGATCTAATAATGTTATTTTATATTATGAATCTACTATTATTGGTTATGGTGTCAAGTTAAATGGTATGTATATGTTGAATCTTGATCCTCTTTCTATTGAAACACGTCATACCAATGTTAACAATGTTGTTGGGCAAAAACGTGGAAAAGTTATTGAGAACTCTTCTATGTTGTGGCATAAGAGATTGGGGCATATATCTCGAGAACGGATGGAGAGATTGATCAAGGAGAATATTCTTCATAGTGTGGACTTCTCAGAATTTTGACACTTGTGTTGATTGTGTGAAAGGGAAGTTTGCTGCTGGAGTTAGAAAGAATAGAGTTGTTAGAAGTGATGGGATACTGCAGTTGATTTTTACAGATATCTGTGGGCCAATTACTCCCATTGCTTTAGGAGGATATAAATATTTCATTACTTTTATTGATGATTTTTCAAGGTTTGGTTGGATTGAATTGTTGCGTGAAAAATTAGACTCTTTAGATGCTTTTAAGACTTTTAAAGCTGCCGTTGAGTTAAAATTTGGCACATAGGTTAAGAGTGTTAGATCTGATAGAGGTGGCGAATTCTATGGAAGGTATGATGAAACTGGCAGGAATCCTGGTCCTTTTGCAAGGTTTTTACAGGATTGTGGTATTGATGCACAGTATACTATGTCTGGCACTCCGCAGTAAAATGGTGTTGCTGAAAGGCGAAATCGTACTCTCATGGAGATGGTTAGATGTATGCTTAGCCATTCAAGTCTTCCTGATTTTCTATGGGGAGAAGCCTTAAGGATAGTAGCTTATATTTTAAATCATGTGCCAAGTAAGTCAGTTCCAAGGATCCCATATGAACTTATGACAGGGAGAAGGCCTACTTTGAAGCATTTTCGTGTCTGGGGCTGTAAGGCAGAAGTCAAGGTCTACAATCCAAAAATAAAGAAGCTTGATCCTAAGACGATTAGTGGGGTTTTTGTAGGATATTGTGTTGGATCTAAGGGTTCTAGATTTTATTGTCCAACTCATACCACTAGAGTTGTTGAATCTGAACGTGTTATCTATTTTGAAAGAGATTTAGAACATGTTGCAACTCAGGAGCCGCGTGTAGTTAACTTCAGAGAAGAGTATGTTAATATTCCTGTACCTATTACTCCTTTGCCTGAATCTATGTCAGTCATTACCACTCATGATGAAGCCACGAATCCCATTGTTGATGCTAATGTTGATATGCATGTTGACTATGATGTCCAGAATTCTGATGTTCAGAATCCTGATATTCAGAATCCTGATGTTATTATGCCTCAATTGAGGCGATCTCAACGTGTTTCCACATCTACTGGGTCTACTAGATTCAAGGATTATGTTGTTTATTTGCAAGAACATGAGTTTACTTGTGTTGGGGATTCTGACCCTATTACTTTCCATGAAGCCATTTCTGATTCTCACAGTTCACAGTGGTTGGTTGCTATGGAAGATGAATTAGCTTCTATGCGAAAGAATGATGTTTGGGATTTGGTGGTATTGCCCGAAGGTTACAAATATGTTGGTTGTAAATGGATTTTTAGGACCAAACGTGATGCTAAAGGAGAGATAGAGAGGTACAAGGCCAGACTTATTGCTAAAGGGTATAACCAAAGAGAAGGCATAGATTATAAAGAGACGTTCTCTCCTGTCTCTACTAAAGACTCTTTTCGTGTTGTGATGGCCTTAGTTGCTCATTTTGATTTAGAGCTTCATCAAATGGATGTTAAGACAACATTCTTGAATGGTGATTTATTTGAGGATGTCTATATGGATCAACCTGATGGTTTTGTTGAAAGTGGTAAGGAGCACATGGTTTGCAAATTGAAAAGATCTATTTATGGTTTAAAACAAGCTTCTAGACAGTGGTACTTAAAGTTTGATCATATTATAAGTTCTCTTGGTTTTGAAGAAAATACAGTTGATCAGTGCATTTATCTAAAAAGGAGTGGGAGAAAATTTGTTATTCTTGTTCTTTATGTTGATGACATCCTTTTGGCTAGTAATGATGTGAGTTTTCTGAATGAGACTAAACGGATGCTTACGACTCATTTTGATATGAAAGACCTTGGTGATGCATTTTTTGTTTTGGGTATTGAGATTCATCGTGATAGATGTCGTGGTATCCTTGGTTTGTCTCAACAAGGATATATTGATAGAATCTTGAACCGGTTCAATATGCAATCTTGTAATCACTGTGTTGCATCGATTCAAAAGGGTGAGAAGTTGTCTAATGATCAGCGTCCTCAAACTGAAAGCGAAATGGCAAATATGAAGAAAATTCCATATTCTTCACTGTAGGCAGCCTTATGTATGCTCAAGTTTGTACACGTCCTGATATTGCTTTTGTTGTTGGTATACTTGGGAGATACTTAAGTAAACCTGGTGTGGCACATTGGTAGGCCGCAAAACGTGTTTTGAGGTATCTGAAAGGTACCAAAACTTACATGATCACATATAGGAGATCAAATCATCTTGAGGTAACAGGTTATTCTGATTCTGATTATGGTGGTTGCCCAGATGATCATAAGTCCACATCGGGTTATGTATTCATGTTAGCTGGAGGAGCTATTTCTTGGAAAAGTGTCAAACAGACTCTTACAGCTACATCAACCATGGAAGCAGAGTATATAGCTTGTTATGAGGCCACACGTCAAGCGATATGGTTGAAAAACTTTATTGCTGAGTTTGATTTTGTGGAGAGTATCTCTAGACCTCTTACTATATATTGTGATAACTCTGCTATGGTGAGTTTCTCTCTTAATAATAAGAGCTCAAAGAGGACAAAACATTTTGAGACAAAGTTTATGTTTGTAAGAGAGAAGATCCAAGAGTTTAAAACTATTGTCAAGCATATCCCTACAGAGCTAAATGTTGCTGATCCCCTAACAAAAGGCATAACTGTTAAAGCCTTTGTTGACCATGTGACCCGTATGGGTGTAGTGAGGTCTTTTGATATTTTGGATTAGTGGGAGTTTATGTTTACATTTTGTTATGACTTCATACTCGTAATATTTGAGACATTGTTCAAATAAATAGCTATTGTTGCAATTTTTTGTTTGCCATATGATTAGTCTGTACAGCTTTCTATTATTATAATTATTGTTGTGTGTGTATATATATATATTATGATGATATATTCTGGAGACATTTTGGACCCAGTCTCAATCTTGTTGTTATCATAAGCATCTTGGGCAGATGCTTGGGCCATTTGTTGGGAATAACACTTTTGTTCAAATTTTGACATGTCATTCTGTTGTGCTTTCTCATTTATCCATATTCCACTTTATTGTTGGGTCACTGGATACAAGTGTCGTGCGATGTATGATATCATTATTCCTTCGAGTGTGATTTTCTGCATTGTTAGGATGCTTGTAGTTCCATTTTGGACCTTTTCTTTCGTGGTTTGTGTTGGCTTATTTTGACATCTTGTTGTGGCCACATATTGTTGATTAATCTAGTATATCATAATGCATTTATTTATGCTGTCCAAGTGGGAGAATGTTGGATATTTTATGTCGTGGACTAGCATAAATAATTTAATTATATATTTTGATTATATTCTAGATTAATTAGATGCCAAATCATGTGGATATGGTGTTGTTTGGTTATGGTTATTGGGCTTAGCTATAATGGGAAGGCTTGGCCCATTTTTCTAATCTGCAGAGGCCCCTACTCCTAACCCTAATATAAAGTAGTCGTTGCCCCATTGAAACGACACGGTTTTGGTTTTTGACGGGGTGATAGGAGGAGTTACTCTCTGCCGCTTGGGTTCTCTCATAGGAAATCATGGACTCAATGATGTCTTCCGCTCCAGGTAATTTTAGCACCTAATTATATCTATTATATCTATCAATCATTTGTCGTATTTGGAATTGGATTTCGATTTATCGTCAAAACATTGGATTTCGATTTGTCTTCAGTTTGAACAATATATTGAGGCACGTAATCAGTTTCATTTCTTTGTTCCAAATTGTTTAAACATCTGTGTGTCGATAACTTTTCCTTTTTCAGATTAACTGTGCATCTACAAAACATGTTAAGTTATGGTTCACGATACGTGATGTTGTATGATCTCGAGCTTCCTGTTTTCTCATGTATTTCAGTATTGATGCTTCTTGGGTGAAAGAATGAAATAAAGAGAACGAGAAAGATCTCCCTTAGACCATTAGTTTTACCCTATTTATATGAAAGAAGTAGGGAGTCCTAGAATTGTTGGGTCCAAGAAATTAAATCATGGATTGTGTCACTATGAATTGCGACAAGGCTATCATTAGTACGAATGGTGAGGGAACTCTAACCCGTAATCGTTGCGTCTATTCAAATCGCACCCTACGATAGCCTAGTATGGCAAGTTGAGGCTCTAATCAGTATGACTGATGGCATTCTAGGGGACCTGGGCATCTCATAAGGGGTCTAAGAAAGGTTGGTGCTGAGTATTATTAATCCAGTCGAATGTTTGACCCTGTTGATCGGTTCCTTTTGTGGGGTTGAGTGGGCTTCAAGGGGTTGAGCAGAGGGCCACGGTGCACACCCGGCTAGGACAATGGAACGATTGGTCAGACGGCCCACAAGTGGTCAGTCGATGCTCCACCAGAGGTCGGTCGATTAGCCGGTCGACCACGTGACAAACTTGGTCATGCGAGTCAAAAAGGTGGCGGGGTAATCGTTCAGTCGGTCGAACTAAGTTAGAGGGCCCCAAGTCATCTATCCGTCTGCCCGGCTGTATCTTTGCCCGCTCGGCTGACATTCGTCTGCCTGGTCGGGCATACACGTCTCGAAGGCAATGACTCCGTGAGGTTTGCCACTCCCTCCTCTTGGAGGATTTGTTTTACCGACCAGTCGCTCGACAAACCTGAAAGGATGCCGACGGGCGAGCAGTGAGCCTGCAAGAATCTTGTACGGAGGATACGGTTTAACGGAGACAAGGCATAAAGTGAAGGACCGGTGCCGTCGATAGAGTGGGGGGTGAATATCGACCGTGAAAATCTTTCGTGGAAATCTCGTAATACTTTCGTTCTGGACTTAGAATATTAGTAGCGCAGCGGAAAATAAATAGAACGAAAAACAAGACAGTGACACGGTGGATTTTTACTTGGTTCCCGACCCCCCAGGGTCAGTACATCCAAGGCCTATGCACGGGAACGCCCGTCCACTATTGGTCTCCTTTCCGGACTTTCCGGAGGCGGAGAAACCCGACTTACAGTGCAGAATTACAAGCAATAATATAGAACTTTAAGTGCAGTAATTAAAAAGCAAACCAACGAGAAAAAGTATGAAGCTCGGCCGATCTGGACCTCCGAAGTGCCGCGCACCTCCTCCTGGAGCCTCCCGGTCGTAGAACCTCGTTTCTAGCGTGTTGTTGTTGGTCGGAATGATCAGAATGGCTCTGGAATGTTGTTTCTGAAGAAGAGGGGTCGAAGCCCCTTATATAGGCCTCCTGGGGGCGCCCTGGACGTTGGGGGCGCCCCGAAAGACTCAGTCAACTCTTATCCTTGCGCCTACCTCGCCGTAGGTGATAAGATTGTTGACCAGGGCGCCCCGGACGCTCAGGGCGCCCTCATGATGTTTTATCTGTGTTTTGGGTTCGAAACTGCAAGTACAGCTTTGAACCAGGGCGCCCCGCTTGACACCTGTTCTGCCTGCTTCACCTAACTCATATTTTTCTTCATTGCTCAGGGAGGGCGCCCTGGCTGATGGGGGCGCCCTCCCTGCTGAGGGCGCCCTCCTTAAAGCCTGCAAACTGGTTGCTTTGTCTCCGGTTCTTGTTACTTGCAAGATACACAAACACAAAGCATATACATATAATATTAGGCTTAAGGACTTGGTTCGGACTTCGGATTTGCTCGAAACCCTAGGTCGAACCGGCACGAGTTCCCACCCCCGGGAACGCGCCCTTCACCTACTCCTTTCAGGAGACGATTGCCACCCAGTCCTTCGGATGGACTTTTCCTTAGCTTCCGATACTCCCGGACCTCGAGACGCCCAAACCCTGACCCGTCTCTACTCCTGTCCTTAGTCATCGCTCAGCTAAGTTGCTTAGTCCCTCGGACCAAGACTTCATTCCCCAGCAGTCCTTCGCCAGGTGCCTAGCAGCCCTTCGCTAGGTCTTCTATGCCTAGTAGTCCTTCACTAGGTGCCTAGCAGCCCTTCGCTAGGTCTTTAGGTTACGATACCTAGCTGCCCTTCGTTAGGTGCCTAGCAGCCCTTCGCTAGGTCTTTGGGTTATGATACCTAGATTAACTAGGACTTTTCCTCAGCTTTGGTTACTTTACTTTTTCTCCCCTTTGTCTATTCATTGTATCACTGACTTAAATGTATTGTCAAACATTAAAACACTTAAAGAGGAATATCATTGATGCAACTTGCACCAACAATCTCCCCCTTTTTGATGTTTGACAATAACTTAAGTTAGATTGGTTTAAGGGGCTAATTTACTGTCCTTGGGGTAAAAATGAAAAAAAAATGATATAGGTTTTGAAACTACATTTTTGATCTTTGGGAGAAAATTTTTCTAACTTAAGCACACCTCTCCCCCTTTGTCATACATCAAAAATAATACTTGCACCAATAATGAGAGTATTTTTGAAGATACTTAGTATAAAATTTTGAAAGATACCAAAAACTAATACTTAAGTATTTTGAACTTAGACAACTTAGACAATGTTTTTGAGAAAATGTCAAATATTTTGAAAGATGATCTTTGAGGCATGCAACTACTTTTGAAAACTAATAGAGTCAGCAGTTTTTGAAAAATGATATTTTGAAAAATAATAAGTAATTTTTGAAAAATATAAGTACCTTTGAAAAATAATTTTTTTTAAATTAAGTACTTTTGAAAGAATATTAGGCTTTGAAAAGTATAAGAATTTTAAAGTTATAATACTTGATTCGGTTTATCTTCCAGTCTGACACAATCATAGGAAACCTTGTTGACTACAAGGACATTTTCCTAAGTGTCCTGGAGGATTTTTCAAACTCAAGGTATTATTTCAAATTGATCAAAATCAGATGATTTTTTTTTGGAAAAACTTTATAAAAATTTGATAGCATTTTAAAATAATACTTATGTTTTCAATAGGATTTGAAAATATCGTGCATGAAAACATTTGAATTATTCAATAATTCTTTTAATTTGACCTCCCCCTACACTTGACCTAGTCCTGGGAAGCTTGTTGACCACAAGTACTCTTCCTCTAAGTCTTAAGGGTTGATTCAAATTAAGGAAATTATTTAATAATTTCAAAACAATTAATTAAACAAAATTGTTTCAGAAGTTTGATTTAGACTCCCCCTAAATCTGACACGTCCTAGGAGTCCATGTAGATTATGAAGTGGACTTTCCTCTGTGTCTTTAGGGTTTATCAAAATCAAACAAGACAGGTAAATTTTACAACATAAATCTCTTTTTTTTCGAAAAACACATGTGATA
Source organism: Boesenbergia rotunda (assembly GCA_024364735.1). Lineage (NCBI taxonomy): Eukaryota > Viridiplantae > Streptophyta > Magnoliopsida > Zingiberales > Zingiberaceae > Boesenbergia > Boesenbergia rotunda. The sequence continues at coordinate 457,614 of JAGFNQ010002486.1, forward strand.
ACGATTTAAAGCTCAATTTTCGAAAAGTATTTTCAAATAATAGTAATTTTTTAAAGTGCAAATTTTTGAAAAAAAATGAAAAGTACTCCCCCTGTACCTGATACCGTTTGACTCTATCTAAGTGCCTTAAGGAACTTTAGTGTTGTCCTAAGAGGCTTGTGTCTAATTGAGTGAGTCAAACAAATTTTTGAAAAGATATATTTTTGGAAAATGTATAATATATATAATCAAACAGACAAGCATGAATTCCATAAAAACATTATTATGTTGAAGCACTATTTTGAAAATATATTTTTATGAAAATATTCTAATAATTTTGAAAAACAATTTTGAAAAATATTTTTCAATTCATTAGTCCTTAACATCTCACCCATTTTAGATGTATCAATACAACAAGCATAGTTGCCTTATAGGTGTATTGTGAGATGCTTGATTTATTTTTCTTAATTTATTAACTCTAAGAATTAATTGAAGCTTGTGTTAGATTTGAATTTAACAAAGAATAATTTGAATTTGAAATTCAAAAATTGGCTTCCAGGTCTTGGCGAGGCACTAGGCCTTCTTTGGCCGTAGCCTTATGGGATCATCCACCCTTTCCTTGACAAAGCCGTTTAATGAAGTTTCATTTTCAAAATTAATCTTTGAAAAAGTTCTGGTCTAACTAGTTTGAGTTTTGGATCGGTAGCTTCGGCTAGTTTCACCAGTCTAAAGAGACCAAGTGAACTTGATCTTATTAGAATTGGCTTCCCTAACGTACTATCATCTCACCGCCACCCAATACTAGGTTGATCAAGTTTCAATTATTCTTTTTCCTATAGCCGTTCTAATATATGCATAAAATTTAAATATGCATGACATGTCATATATTTTAAAAGAATAGCAAATGCATGTCATGACAGTTATGCATGAGTCAAACAAGTCAAATAATTTTATTTAAGTTTCTAAAATGTATCAAATTCCCGATTTGATACATGTCGAGTGAACCCGTGAATATGTCAACCCACTTTGACATATATAATGTTATTAATTTTAATTGTTACACTTTGGGTAAAATTTTATTTTAGTTTGAGTTTAAGTTATTTAAGATTTTAGTTGGATTCAGGTTAATTACGAATTAATTGAGGTTGAATTAATTAGACATTAATTGATTAGGATTAAAGTTAATTTAATTGAAGTTTTAATTTGAATTCAACTTAATTTTACTCTGAATTTAATTAAATTGATTTAATTAAGATTTAATTTAGGTTTAATTTGAATTTAATTGAATTATTTGAATTTAATTGAATTTAATTGAATTATTTGAATTAATTCGAATTTAATTGAATTATTGAATTAATTCGACTTTAATTGACTTATTTAAATTAATTGAATTTAATTCAATTATTTGAATTAATTCGAATTTAATTGAATTATTTGAATTAATTTAGTTGAATTATTTGAATTAATTTGAATTTAATTGAATTTAATTTGAATTTAATTAAGATTTAATTTGAATTAATTTGGATTAAATTTGGATTTAATTTGGATTAATTTGAATTTAATTTGGATTTAATTTGGATTAATTTGAATTAATTTGAATTTAATTTGGATTTAATTTTGAATTTAATTTGAATTAATTTTGAATTTAATTTGAATTAATTTGAATTTAATTTGGATTTAATTTTGAATTTAATTAATATTTATTAAGATTTAATTAGAATTAAATTAAGATTTAATTCGAATTTAATTAAGATTAAATTAAGATTTATTTATAATTAAATTAAGATTTAATTCGAATTTAATTAAGATTAAATTAAGATTTATTTAGAATTAAATTAAGATTTAATTCGAATTTAATTAAGATTAAATTAAGATTAAATTAGATTAAATTAAGATTTAATTCGAATTTAATTAAGATTAAATTAAGATTAAATTAAAATTAAATTAAGATTTAATTCGAATTTAATTAAGATTAAATTAAGATTTAATTAGAATTAAATTAAGATTCGAATTTAATTAATATTAAATTAAGATTTAATTCGAATTTAATTAAGATTAAATTAAGATTTAATTAGAATTAAATTAAGATTCGAATTTAATTAAGATTAAATTATGATTTAATTCGAATTTAATTAATATTTAATTAAGATTTAATTTGAATTTGATTAATGTTATAATGATTAATTAATAATTATGGGTTTAAATTTATCATTTTCATTATTTCAAAAATTTCTTCTTCATCTTTATCTTTCTTTTCAAGTTTTTCTAATAATTTTGATTTATTTGAATTTTTGTAATTTTTATTAACTATGGCCTTTATCTTAGATAGTTCTATATCCTCCTCAAGATTAGATTTTTCAATATTCTCACAGTAGGTGGAGTAAAAGGGGCCACTAGTTAAATTTTTGTAATAACTTTCAAGATTTTCTATAATTAAGTTATCATTTATGAGAATTTTATCTGTATTATCCTCATGAATATTTTCAACAAAATCATCTTTATCCTTAAAATTTTCACTAATTTCAGGGATATCACTAGAATTATCCATAAGGTTTTCAAATTCGAATTCGGAATTATCCTTAGGATTTTCAAATTTGAATTCCGAATTATCCTTAAGATTTTCGAATTTGAATTCAAATTTATCCTTAGGTTTAATTTTATCTGATTTAAAATTATCAGAATTAATTTTATCGGATAAATTATCAAGATTAATTTTATCAGATAAAATATCAGGATTAATTTTATCAGATAAATTATCAGAATTAATTTTATCAGATAAATTATCAGGATTAATTTTATCAGATAAATTATCAGGATTAATTTTATCAGATAAATTATCAGAATTAATTTTATCAGATAAATTATCAGAATTAATTTTAGCAATTATTGAATTGATATTAATAATTAAATAGTTAATTTTGGATATTTTAATCATATCCGTATTTTCTAATCTTTCATGCAAAATATTTAATCTACTATCCAGTAAATTTAATTTATCAGAAAAATTAACTGAATTATCTAAAGACAGTGCAGGAAATTGTAAAACTTTTGGAACGTAAATCTTACGTACCTTCGCCGGACACTTGTTTTTGTAATGTTCGTATTTCTTGCATTTGAAGCATTGTATGTGACTTTTGTCTCTCCGGTTTCCTGGCGCTGGTACCTCCTTTGCCGCGGTGACGAACGATTATTACGAGTAGGGCACTGATTTTTGTAGTGCCCTCTCTCCCTGCACGTGAAACAAATAATATGCAATTTAAAATTAGACATTAAAAAAATGTACCTGATTCACCCCTGGGCTCCCCCTCAACTCCTGGCGTCGTTGCTCCGTCGGCGGTTAGTCCGGTGAAGAGCGGCTCGGCTCTGATACCAATTGAAGGACCGGTGCCGTCGATAGAGGGGGGTGAATATCGACCGTGAAAATCTTTCGTGGAAATCTCGTAATACTTTCGTTCTGGACTTAGAATATTAGTAGCGCAGCGGAAAATAAATAGAACGAAAAACAAGACAGTGACACGGCGGATTTTTACTTGGTTCCCGACCCCCAGGGTCAGTACATCCAAGGCCTATGCACGGGAACGCCCGTCCACTATTGGTCTCCTTTCCGGACTTTCCGGAGGCGGAGAAACCCGACTTACAGTGCAGAATTACAAGCAATAATATAGAACTTTAAGTGCAGTAATTAAAAAGCAAACCAACGAGAAAAAGTATGAAGCTCGGCCGATCTGGACCTCCGAAGTGCCGCGCACCTCCTCCTGGAGCCTCCCGGTCGTAGAACCTCGTTTCTAGCGTGTTGTCGTTGGTCGGAATGATCAGAATGGCTCTGGAATGTTGTTTCTGAAGAAGAGGGGTCGAAGCCCCTTATATAGGCCTCCTGGGGGCGCCCTGGACGTTGGCGGCGCCCCGGAAGACTCAGTCAACTCTTATCCTTGCGCCTACCTCGCCGTAGGTGATAAGATTGTTGACCAGGGCGCCCCGGATGCTCAAGGCGCCCTCATGATGTTTTATCTGTGTTTTGGGTTCGAAACTGCAAGTACAACTTTGAACCAGGGCGCCCCGGACGCTCAGGGCGCCCCGCTTGACACCTGTTCTGCCTGCTTCACCTAACTCATATTTTTCTTCATTGCTTAGGGAGGGCGCCCTGGCTGATGGGGGCGCCCTCCCTGCTGAGGGCGCCCTCCTTAAAGCCTGCAAACTGGTTGCTTTGTCTCCGGTTCTTGTTACCTGCAAGATACAAAAACACAAAGCATATACATATAATATTAGGCTTAAGGACTTGGTTCGGACTTCGGATTTGCTCGAAACCCTAGGTCGAACCGGCACGAGTTCCCACCCCCGGGAACGCGCCCTTCGCCTACTCCTTTCAGGAGACGGTTGCCACCCAGTCCTTCGGATGGACTTTTCCTTAGCTTCCGATACTCCCGGACCTCGAGACGCCCAAACCCTGACCCGTCTCTACTCCTGTCCTTAGTCATCGCTCAGCTAAGTTGCTTAGTCCCTCGGACCAAGACTTCATTCCCCAGCAGTTCTTCGCCAGGTGCCTAGCAGCCCTTCGCTAGGTCTTCTATGCCTAGTAGTCCTTCACTAGGTGCCTAGCAGCCCTTCGCTAGGTCTTTAGGTTACGATACCTAGCAGCCCTTCGCTAGGTCTTTGGGTTATGATACCTAGATTAACTAGGACTTTTCCTCAACTTTGGTTACTTTACTTTTTCTCCCCTTTGTCTATTCATTGTATCACTGACTTAAGTGTATTGTCAAACATTAAAACACTTAAAGAGGAATATCATTGATGCAACTTGTACCAACATAAAGGCGTACGAATATATTCTTTGGATTCGTGTAGTACTTCGAGGGGACAACTAGGGATGGAAATAGGTCAGGCGGCCTGTCAGGGGCTTATGGTCTGACTTGTTTAGAAATAGGATAATGTTTAGGCATGTTTCAAAGCCTATTTTTCTTATCAGGCTAAACCCAAGCTCAATATAAAGACTACCAAGCCTGATAAGCTGGTAAGATTAGATATGTATGTATATATTTATATGTCTGGTCTGTTTTGAGGCATATATGATGCAAGGTCTATTTTAAGGCATGTATTATGCAAGGTCTATTTTGAGGCATGTATAATGCAAGGTCTGTTAAAGTTGGTTTTCGACTTGTTTAATGTTTTGTTCTATTGGCATATATAAAGTGTTCTAAATTATAGACTTTGTGAACAGGCCGCAGGCTAGGCCAGGCCAGGCTATTGAACAGGCCAGGCTTAGGCCAAAAATAAAGCATATAACAAATCACAGGTCAGGCTCAGACCATTTTGTTGCTATACAGACCTACCCTGTTAAGGCAAAAGTCCGGCCTGGCCTGTTTCCATCCCTAGAAACAGCAAGTCGACGCACGCAGACCAATGTGTCAAGCAATTAAGAGATCGTGGGTGATTGTATAGCTGGACCTAACAGATAGTTAGTAGGGTGATAACCTCGTCCCCTTCTTCGCTAGCAAATCCTACGCCCAAATCTGAGCATTTAAGTCTGACAAGATGTCTTGATAGGTTTTGGTCTGCCACCCTCGTCTATATAAGGGTCCTCATTTCTTCACGCGAAGGTATGCTTTACAATTCTTCACTTCTTCTGCTGTTTTCACTCTCGTTTTTCTTCACCGGAGCGCTGATTTAATCATCGGAGTGCTTGCGCTAGGGACTCCCTGACCAACTTTTAACGGTCATTTTTCTTATAGTTCACGGGTGTTCATAACTTCGCCTAATTGTCCGATCGGCTCCCTCTGAGTGTCCATCCGACTGTCAACAATCAGTCCTCAGTCAACTTCCAAATCTCGTCATCAGTCAATCGTTCTCCCCGCTTACCGACAGGATCAACTATTGTTAAGCTTCTAAAACTGTCTTTATCAGTCGATCGTCCTCCTCGTTTACCGACAGGATCAACTATTGTTAAGCTTCTAAAACTGTGAAAATCATGACAAATACATTCTCTCACGGGTAATGATACACATAGTGAAAATGAATGTCTCAGTGAAAACTTTGACCATCAATCGACGGCACGTCCGATCGCTGATCGGACACTATCGGCGGCCTCTGGCCACCGCCCCGAACCAAACTATACCTTGGGAGGCACGGTGAACCCGTCGGGGATCGCCGCAATTGCGATCTCGCATTATTCACCATCGATTTCGACGGGTTCACCGTTGCGGCGATCCTAACGGGTTCACAGTCCTCCTAAGGTATAGTTTGATTCGGGGTGACGATCAGAGGTCGCCTGTAGTGTCCGATCGGCGATCAGACGTCGGATGTGCTGTCGATTGATGGTCAAAATTTTCACTGAGACATTCATTTTCATTGTGCATATCATTTCTCTTCTCTCACAAAGACAAATAACTATCATAATAGTCTTTGTAATAATGGTTATGCTCTTAGTCTAGTATGGTTGAAGGATGGAATGTCCTTCTCCTCTTTGAGAAATAAGAGGTGACTATTTTTCTTTAACGAGGTTTTTTCAACTTTGAGCGACTGGTTCGATCTCACGGAAATTTTTTATCGGCCATTAGGATAAATTGAGAAGTGCTCATAGTGGACGTTCTAGAAATTCAGCATCTTAAAATTCACATCTCATTTGAAAGATTTTTTTTTTTACAAATACGTCAATAAGAGATGACTATTGACCACGAGTGTCGTGGACTGATAAAACACTATGGGATGTAAGAAGAGGATCGTACATCAAATCCTAATAGAAACAAAAATTTTGGAGGTCAGCGTATGTAAGTTGAACATGGATTTCACAATTAATTGAACGAAACTTGGCCACTTGCATTATAAGAAACAAAAAACATATCAAAGAAAAAAACAAATGACAATGGGACAAATTCTATCTCTACGTACTTAGAAAAAAAATTGATCAATCATCAAATTGGTTTCATATAAATTTTCATAGAGTAAATCAAAAAATATCATTCTGAACCATTCTAACATTTTAAGATTTATATTTCATTTAAAATTTTTTTTTATAAAATATATCTTAGTTAAAATCTAATGAGAATTAATCATACTCTCACGGGTACTTTGTTTTTTTATGAACAGACAGCATACAAATTTAATCTGGCATGACCGGTTTGGTCCCATGAAAATTTTCCACCGGTCACTAGGATAAATCGGGAAACGCTCGCGGTGGACAATTTAGAAGCCCAACGTCTCAGGGTTGACGTCCAATTTAAAGAAAAAATTCTTACAAAATACATCGTAATTAAGGATCGAAACATGAATACTTAAGTTAACAATTAATTATTTTACGGTTGCACCATAGCACTGGAGGCAAGGGTATTTTGTTGATGTTATCTATGAATTTTATAACATTCAATTAACTTCAAAGCCGCGTCAATAACGCGTCGATATGAATCAATGGCGTTAATATAAATTTTTTATATATTAAAAAAGGCATTTGGGACGGCGTGCCCATCCCCCAATTTTTTTAAAAATATAAATAATATTTAAATTATTTTATAATTTACATGATAAATATATTTAAAATTATTATTATTATTTATTTTAAATAATAATCATTTTAATTTTATAAAAAAATTAAAAATATATTTATTTAATATAAAATATAAATAAAAATGAGTAATAATAAAACTTATAAACAATGAGGGTTAATATTAAAATAAATAAAAATATTAATAAAATATATACGGATATATAGATCCATATCGAGATGATAAATAGTATATTGTTCATCAATCTCATTGCCCTTACTGTATTGTGCATAATCCCTTTAAAAATATATAATTATTATAAGTGGACATCAATAAACCATAATAGCATGTGATTATTTTTCAAAGAGAAAAAATATATAAATATTTCCCCTAGAGATAACCTTTTTTTTCATTAAGATATTCTCATATGCTAAAATCATCATTATGATTTTCCGCTTCAGTATCATCGAAAAAAATAATTAATGAAATTTTTTAAATTTTAGATGATTGATCAGTCTCATGAAAATTTTCTACCAACCATTAGAGTAAATCAAAAAGTTATCGTGATGGACGATTCAAAAATTCAACGTCTCAAAATTCGTGCTCCATTTACAAGATCTTCATTACCATCGAGGTGACAAAAGACGATTCACTCGTCTTTAGTGTGCCCGCCAATTCGTTCCAGGACCAACACGGAAAAGATAAATTACGGGTTATTAGCTCGGATACTGTGACTAGTACGTAGGGAGGACGAGCATATTGACTTTATTAAATTTTGACTCTCAGATGTCATGATGATAACATTTATATATTACTCATCAATCCGACGGGAACATCTTCATTACCACTGAGATCACATAGTAATTGTGCATGATTTAAAAGAAAGACTACCGTTTTTGTTTAATGTCTCTTCAGTTTCCCTCTATTATATTAGATGACGAAATGCCGTGATGGATACGTTCATATTTTTTTTACAGATGTGATGGTAAAATTCGTACCCCATTTACAAGATCTTCGTTACCATCGCGATCACATAGTAATGTGCATGATTTAAAAGAAAGACTACCGTTTTTGTTTAATGTCTCTTCACTTTTCCTTTATTATATTAGACGACGAAATGCCGTGATGGATATGCTCATATCTGTTTTAGAGATGTGATGGTTGCTTTCAGAATTTCAAGTGATTAATGAGATATTTAAAGATCGAATTTTACTTCAATGCATATAAAGATTTTTTTCAATGGAATAATAACTCTAAGAACGGCTTTGATGAGTATTTTTCGATATATTTTAGTAGCTGGTGAAAATTTTATCCGGGGTTGATTAAATCATTTTTGAGATTAATCTTGATATGGATGAACGTCTCCGGGTAGACACGTGATATGAGAAAGCTATGCCGAACTAGAGCTCCGAGGTCAGACCGAGAATATTTCAGAAAAATGGATCAGAGCCCCGAGGTCAGACCTGCAATTGGGCTCTCGAGACTACCTCGGGAGAACGGAAGAAAGACCCCGAGGTCAGACCGGGAATCGGACTCCCGAAACTATCTCGAAAAAATAAATGAAAGCCCTGAGATCATCTCGGGAGATGAAACCCCGAAACTGGCTCAGGAGAGTGGAGCCCAAAGATCAATATAAGAGTTAGAGAGCTCGACTTCAAGTAGTCGTTCCTCTTTCCAGAATAGGAAAGTTATCGGATAATTATTACCCGAAACACGCAGCAATTAAGGTCTTAATGATCGCAGTGTCCGTTACCAAAAGATAGGATATCTATCAAGTAACCGATGATTAAGGGACGTGAAAAAAAACGTGGGGACATGTGTCACCGAAACCTCAGGTATATAAGATACCTCGGCATCCAGGTAAAAAGGGGGTAAGCTTTCTGAACTTAGGGAAAACTTTGATTCCTCGTTGTCCTCTAAAAGAAGATAAGATCCACCGGAAAATCTTCCGGTGTGTTCCCTTTAACGCTTGTGTTAATCTCGCAGGGCGTGGACATCCTCTCCCCGTCACCGTCTTCGTGGGTTGCGCTTGGTGACTCGTCATCCGCGTTGTTCGCTTCCGAAATAAGTTTGGCGCTGTCTGTGGGAAACTCATCAAAGTACCAAAAGGAACACCGTGATGACAGACCCAGAAGGACAACCCATCATCCTGACAAGGGAAGAGTTAGATCGTCTAGTTGCTAACGCCGTCAGAGGGGCGCTGGAGTAACACCAGATCGAACAAGCCGCCTCACGACGAGCAATTTCGGTACAAGCCGAAATCCCAAGAATGTCGGCCTCAAATCATCGAAATCGAAGATCCATCTCGCCACCGATGGGACTGGTAATGACAACTCCTGCGCCCTGACGAGATTCTTTGGGAGAAATGGAGAAGACACATTCTGTCACCTCCAGCGCCTTACGGTAGGAGGAGGGG
>JAGFNQ010002486.1:467490-490879 GCA_024364735.1 Boesenbergia rotunda
CTCTCGAGACTACCTCGGGAGAACGGAAGAAAGACCCCGAGGTCAGACCGGGAATCGGACTCCCGAAACTATCTCGAAAAAATAAATGAAAGCCCTGAGATCATCTCGGGAGATGAAACCCCGAAACTGGCTCAGGAGAGTGGAGCCCAAAGATCAACATAAGAGTTAGAGAGTCCGACTTCATGTAGTCGTTCCTCTTTCCAAAATAGGAAAGTCATCAGATAATTATTATCCGCAACATCCGACAATTAAGGCCTAATGATCGCAGCGACCGTTACCAAAAGATAGGATATTTATCAAGTAATCGATGATTAAGGGACGTGGAGAAGAACGTGGGGACATGTGTGACCAAAACCTCAAGTATATAAGATGTCTCGGCATCCATGTAAAAAGGGGGTAAGCTTTTCGAACTTAGAGAAAACTTTGATTCCTTATTATCCTCTGAAAGAACATAAGATCCACCAGAAAATCTTCCGGTGTGTTCCCTTTAACGCACGTGTTAATCTCACAGGGCGTGGACATCATCTCCCTGTCACCGTCTTCGTGGGTTGCGCCTTGGTGACTCGCCATCCGCGTCGTTCGCTTCCGGAACAAGTTTGATGTCGTCTGTGGGGAACTCATCAAAGTACCAGAAGGAGCACCGTGATGGCAAACCCAAAAGGACAACCTGTCATCCTGACAAGGGAAGAGTTAGATCGTCTAGTTGCTAACTCCGTCAGAGGGGCACTGAAGTAACACCAAATCGAGCAAGCCGCCTCATGACGAGCAGTTTCGATACAAGCCGAAATCCCAAGGATGTCGCCCTCAAATCACCGAAATCAAAGATCCATCTCGCCACCGACGGGACTGGTAATGACAGCTCTTGCGCCCTGACAAGATTCTTTGGGAGAAATGGAGAAGGCGCATTCTGTCGCCTCCAGCGCCTTACGGTAGGAGGAGGGGCCGAGGAAAATTGAGGCCTCCAAAGCCCTCATGAAGTCTCCGTCTACCTCTTTTTCCTAGGACATCATAGCGGATCTCATGCCTAAGCAATTCCGTGGTCCAGGAATTGCTAACTGCAATGGGAAAACGAACCCGGAGGATCACATCTACAAGTTCGAGAATGCGACCCTCCTACACTAATACACAGATGGTGTAAAGTGCCGGGTGTTCATGAACACCTTATCAGGGGTCCAGAGCTGGTTCCAGCGGCTGCCCCATAATTTGATAAACTCTTTTTTGGAGTTTCGAATCGTCTTCTTACACCACTTCGCCAGCAGCCGGCGATACCAAAAGACGACGTTAAACCTCTTCTCCCTCAAGCAGAAGACCAAATAACCACTAAAGGACTTTTAATTGGGTGGTGCAAGATGTGTCAACCGCTACTTTGGATATCCTTATCAGCGCCTTCACGCAAGGACTCTCTGAAGGCGATTTCTTTCGATCGTTGGTGAAGAAACCACCGTCCAGCTTCGACGACTTATTAGGACGATCAATCAAGCACATCAACGTCGAGGAGGTGCAGCACGCCCGCCGCAAGGATTCGGCGGGAGCCCCTATCCAGATCTCGATACAATTTGAGAGGAGAGAACCACCCGTACCAGCTTGGGCAAAAGATCCTCGCTTCGAGAAGGATCACTGGGTTGGTAAGAAGAGGTTGGTGGAGACGGTCGACACCGCGGAACCCGAACCACCGAAGAAGTACTATGACTTCCACGACAGTACAATGCACTCCATAGAGGAGTGTTACACCCTGAAGAAAAGGAGGTCTAAGGACGTGGACGCCTAACCCAGCACGCGGTGGAACAAAGCGGGGTATCGACAGCGATCCCCTCGCCGAAGTCTTTTCCCTCATCGACGACAATCAGGGGAAGACAGATCTAACCGTTGGTCCCGGTTATGCTCGAGGGGAAGAAGTCGGGAAATAGTACCTCACCAATCTATGCCTCCTGAAAGAGATCCCAAGAAGGGCAAAGCTCCGACGCGCGGACCTCTATCCAGCCATGTAGGAGCATCTCAGGAGGGGCGACTGAAAGAGATTCTCATAGGGCAAGAAAGGCCCATACTCGCCGGTTGGAGAACTACGCCATTGGGACAAGCACCAGGGCCCAGTTATTTCATTGGCCCTGACGACCTGGAGGACGTGGAAGCACTCCATGAAGATGCACTGGTAATCCTTGCAAGAATAGCTAATTACGAGGTTAAGCGCATCTTTGTAGGTACATGTAGCTCTGTTAATATCCTGTATAAGACGGCTCTGGACTAGATGCAGATTGACGAGGATGAGCAGCATCCGGTCTCCACCTCGCTTTTCAGCTTCACGGGGTACAGAGTACAGCTGATAGGGCAAATCTCCCTGTCTCTATCACTAGGGGATGACACACTGGAGAGGACGAGGAGGACACCCTTATGATCGTGGATACCCCATCATCCTACAACGCTATCCTGGGGCGTCCGGCGCTTAGTCTATTCTAGGTGGTGTCATGCCCCTAGAGGTCCGGGCTCGCTCGAAAATCGGGCAACACCTCTTTTGTACGGCGGACAATCTGAAACTCATACATACATCACTTCACACATAATTTAACTCAGCTACACTTAGCTGGCGTTCACACCATCACAAACACGCAGTTAAATATTATTACTGACAAATAATAAACATAATGTATAAATCCTAATAGCTAAGCGCAACAACCCGAAATCTAGTGGAAATAAATAAATACATGTCTAACGAAAGCCCAAACACCATCCGATATGATAATAAAACCAAAACGACACCAATACGATAAAAATAACACGAAAGTACGAATATACATCTGTAGAGAAACAAACACCCTCCGAAACAAAACAATACTAACATGACCTCAATACGACGAGATAATGAAAACGAAAACAACCTACTCAAAACTGGGGACTGGCAGCTGGATCCTTTCCTGGCGGCACGAGACACATCTATCGACTACCTGAAACAAAAAGGAGAATGAGGGGTGGTGAGTTCCGGGTGGAACTCTGTGTTGGAACTTGGATGGCTAGAGAGGGGGGGTGAATGTAGCTAGACACTTAAACTTTAGCACTTATCGAATTTTCCTGCACTTAACCGTTTAGTAGCACAGCGGAAGCAATAAAACAGAGTATGCAGTAAACTAAACTCTAAGTTAATCACAAGCACAAGAACGCTAACAAGAGGATATACAAGGTTCGGGGATAACTTGCCCCTACTCCTTGGCATGCCCTTAAGGTGGGCGATCCCTTGATCGTCGGCAGATCAAGCCCCAGAAAATCCGGATAAAAATGCAACCTCCTTCTCGGTGGAGTAACCTCTCCACAGCGTTTCAAGATGTTGAAGTATAAAGTACAGGAAACACAAGAAAGATCTTACTTAGCACTTAGAACCACAAGAATACAAGCAAACTTCTCCGAGCTCCACCCAGCGCAGATCTCACGCAAGACTCTCCTCTTCGTGTCTTCTCGCTGATTAACTCAAGCTTCTTGTTTCTCTTCTCCCAAGTGCCCAAGTAACAGAAAGTTGCTTCAAAGATCACGGTCACTTGCTCAAAAGATGATGGAAGTAATCGCACAAGCATAAACAAGAGTTTTCGCAAGAACAGAACTGATCAAGTGAATGCAGTGTTGTTGTTGAGACTTCTTCGCCACCTTGCGCTTTAATCTCTCCCACTGAAACCAGGTCACCACCTCACTGCAGCCTCCAGCTGCTTACCTGCCAACGCCAGCTACCACTGAGCTCTCCCTGGACTCTCTGAACTTCCCTCAGCCAAGCTCCAGTCAGCAGCTCCAGCCGTTGCAACCTGAGATGGCAAATGGACAAACCTGCTCCAAGGATAGGCTTCCATTGACTCTCGTTGAGTGTTTGAATCCATCCCTGTCACCTACACACTTAATCAAAGCATTAGCACAACATATCAAGCAGAGAATCAAGTATCAGTGGCTAAGCGCAGAGAAACAGATATGTTCAGACGTGATCAGAGCGTCTGACAGTGCATTTTGAATTAAAGTGATCGGTCACCGGACCGATCCAGGGCTAGTGGGTCGGTCACCAGACCGATCCACCGCTTTGCTGGGACTCCCAGCTTTCGCGGCGGCACAGGCCTGATCGGTCACTAGACCGATCAGAATGTGACCTGATCGGTCACCAGACTGATCAGGTAGCTCCCTGCATGATCAATTATAAGACGGAGTCCGCGACTCCTGATCGTTCACCAGAACGGTCTGAACAGGGATCCAGATCGGTCACCAGACCGATCAGGATCAGATCAGTAAGGTTCCCAAACCTACTGGAAGCTCCCTGATTGGTCACCGGACCGATCAGGAGCAGAGTAGCAGGGGAACTCAACTCACTGTGAGCTCCCTGATCGGTCACCAGACCGATCAGGAGCAAAGCAGTGAGTGAACTGCATGCTCCCTGATCGGTCACCGGACCGATCAGGAGCAGGGAAGTAGGTTCCCAACCTCACTGTGTGCTCCCTGATCGGTCACCAGACCGATCAGTCATCGCTGGATCGGTCACCAGACTGATCCACGAAGGAGCACCATGCCAACTTCCCTGATCGGTCACCAGACCGATCCATGGACTCCAACCTAGCCCTCCAAGCTAGGACCTGACCCTCCAAGCCAGGATTTCATCAACCTAGCCCTCCAAGCTAGGACTTGGCCCTCCAAGCCTGGATTTCATCAGCCTAGCCCTCCAAGCTAGGACCTGACCCTCCAAGCCGGGATTTCATCAACCTAGCCCTCTAAGCTAGGACCTGCCCCTTCAAGCCAGGATTTCTTCAACCTAGCCCTCCAAGCTAGGACCTGGCCCTCCAAGCGAGGACTTTTTCACACCTAACCCTCCAGGTTAGGACTTTTCAACACCTAGCCCTCCAAGCTAGGATTTTTCACACTTAACCCTCCAGGTTAGGATTTTCCAACACCTAGCCCTCCAAGCTAGAATTTTCACACCTAACCCTCCAGGTTAGGATTTTCCAACACCTAGCCCTCCAAGCTAAGACTTTTCACACCTAACCCTCCAGGTTAGGACTTTTTCACACCTAACCCTCCAGGTTAGGACTTTTTTACACCATGCCTAATCCCCGATCAGGACTTAATCATAATCATAATCATAATCATCAACCTAAACTAAAATCGATGTCAACACCAAAATAACAATCAGGGTCAGACTGCATTAACACTCTGCGGGTATAAGAACAGATAAATGCATGGTATATAAAAGGGTAAAGTAACCATAAAGATAGCCAAAGGGTATACAGTCTCCGGAATAAAGAACATAAACAAAATGCATCCATACAAATAAAACATACCTGAAAACCATGTAACAAGTAGGGGCAAAATTAGAAATCCCCTCTAACACCTCCATAAACACCTAATACTGCTGAACATATACAGATCATATAAAATGCAAATCATAACTGTATATGCATGTCAATCAAATGCAATAATCATGGCTCAAACAAATGCAACAAACACAAGCAAAATGCACAATGCATAATATGCACATGATGCCATGACCTGCACTGTACACACACCAACCACCGTTACATTGGGTAGGTTGAGTGGACAAGATACAAGCGCCAAAACCTAGGGCTATGCAAATACACCATGACAACCGCGACCCTGATATGAAAAGCCAAAATACCTGTGGCTTAAAACCCCAATACCTGTGGGGACTCCAAATACCTGGGGAGTATCAATTGTTTGCCCACAACTCCGACTAAACATAGCACAATAGGAAAATATACCCGACTACCCGTCTCAACCACCAAGGAGTTCGCGGTCATCGGCCTGAATGCTATGATGCATGTCACTAATATACACCACCTCAATCAAATCCACAACCATGCGAAACAGAAAACACCAATAACACCAAAATAAGGAAACATACGAAAAACTCCATCAACACCAAAGTAAATAAACATGCACTAATCTACTGGGTAGGGTTTATCTAATGTCAACCAAACCCTAGATAGGTCAAATGATTATTCTACAGTACACGCGTACACACAGTACGCTTTAGATCAGAAGCCAAGAGATGAGACTGTATAACTGAACAATTTGAATTAATACTCAAAGGTCAAGCACCGAATAAGTATCAAGCAGGAAAACAAAAGGAATAGATTTAAGGTAAATTATCCTACTCAGATAATAAAACAACCATACATTTAAAGATAAACAGAACTATAGAAACAATCAAGAAGTACCCGCCTTAAAATATAGAAAATCATATCCATCTTCAAGTCCGAAGATCACATCAAGCTCCAATCCTACAAATACAAGAATATGAAACCATAAACTAAGTACCTACCATCAATGTATCATCCTATTAATTAATTAATTGCCTTACCATTTAATTAATTAATTGACCTCTTAGCTAATCTTAATAATTATGATAATTTATCCATAGTTAAGGATTTATTTAATAAACCACATCCTCTTAGTCAAATCCATCTAATTTCATCATTAATCAAACCATCCCAACAATTAGATTAAGTTTAGCCATAACATCCCTAGTACCACATCAATCCCTAATTCAATAATTACTAGGATCAGTTAAGAAATCTAGTTATTTATTCACTTAAGTTAACCAAACCAAAATATGAATAATTGATCGCATCAAACAACTCATCCAATAATCCTAATCCCCAATCGAAACACCTTACTTAATCCAATCTCCTTTCTGAATAATCCATCAACATGTTAACCTAGCCATCGTTACTTGATTACTAAATCAACTTGATAACCATCAGATTCAACAAAACCTCCGGTTAATCAAAGCAACACATACCTCCTTCCTTTGGTACTTCAACTCTGTAGGAGACTCATGGCGACCACTGTTGTGGCGGCAAGCAGGGGTGATGCGCTGGGACCTCGAGCGGATGGAGGCAACGGTGAAAAGTCTAGTGTGGCAACCGCACTGTCTCACATAGAGAGGTAGCAAAGCACCAATGCTTGACGATCATTCGATGCTGGTGCTTGGGTGGCGCCACTTGATCACATCAGATTTTAAGAAGAAGAAGGCGCCAATCTCACTTGCTTGTAGCGGAGATATCGCGAGGGAGGAGGCTTTCGGCCCGTGCCGGCTCGAGAAGAAGGGCGACCAGGCGGTGTTAACGTCCGACAATGAATCAAGGCAGAGAAAAAGAGATCACCAGTGATCGTTGTGGCGTCGGCGAAGATGAAGAGAGGAAAGGGGTCTTGCCGGAGGAAAAGTGGCTGGATTGGCCGGCTGTCGCAGAAGAAGTGCTGCGCGAGAGCGGAGTCGGCGAGGGGAAGGTGATCGGGCGCCCGGGGGGGGGGGGGGGGGTTTAGGGCACGGGACAACAAGGCACAGGGCTTTATATATATATATATATATATATATATATATATATATATATATATATATAAATAAACTTTTCCTTAAATAATTATATATATATTCGAAAAATCAAACTTTTCCTTAAATAATTCCAAACCAACTCATCTTGTGTCTAATTAAATCCGTAATTATTTCCAAAAATTCCAAAAAATTCTTCCAAAATTTTCCTTTGATTATTTCCAATTTTTAAACTCCTATTTATGTTGATTTTATATTTATATATATCTATAGATAATATTATTAATATTATTCTAATTATAACTTGTTTATTTAATTAATTATTTTATTTTATTTCTTTTTTAGAACCGTATTTTACAGGTGGAGGCCTCAATCTACCACCAAAACATTAAATTTCCGGTGGGCATATAGGTAGCCGAGGTCAAGGGAGATCAATTGACTTCCTAGCGATGCTATAGTGGAGAGGTTAGAACAGAAGCCTGCAAGAACCCGAAGGCACAGAAGGCGTTGCAAATCGACCTGGCCAACCCTCGAGAAGAAGAAGGGCCTAAAGAAGAACGCTGGGAGGTCGAAAGCGAAGAGGTCCAGATTCATCCTCAACAGGTTGGAGGAGTTATGAGGATTGCTTCCGATCTCATGCTAGAGCTGAGAAGCCGTCTGGTCACCTGCTTAATGGACCATTGGGACGTGTTTGCATGGGCTACTGAGGAGATCAAGGGAGCCCCCTACATTGGCTATGCATCGACTGCTTATAACCCTGGGAGTTCGACCAATGAAACAGAGGCGAAGGCACATTGCACCCAAACAAGATAAGATCATCAGGGAGGAGGTTGTTAGTAAGAGCCCTAGAGCCAATTATGTGATGATTGACTAAGGACTTTTTGTATATATTCTATCATTAATAAAAGCATGTTTGGTTATTATACTTACTGTTAAATACCGAATTTTAAGGGGTTGAAAAGATAAATTTTAAAATATAAGGACCTAGTTGGAATTTACTGAACTTGTTGGGTTTAGTTGCAAAGAGCCAAAAACCACTAATAAAACCTAGCCCGTGCCCTAACTTCTCCCGACGCCCATCTCCTCTGCCCCCGACCCTCTCGAAACCGCCCGACGCCCATCTCCTCTGCCCGACGCCAACCGCCCGACGCTCGCTCTCCTCGCGCCGTAGCCTTTCCCCGCGCCTTCTTCCTCATCTCCATCTTCTGCGCCTTCCTCCTCTTCGGCGCACACGAAGGAGAAACCGACTTTCCCCTCTCCGGCGCACATAAAGAAGACGCCGCAACTTCTCCTCGCGCGAACCCTAGGCCGATGATCAAGGTAAGGGTTCTCTTGATTTAGTTGGCTGTGATAGGAGATTATCTTGTGTAGAGGAGATGGTTTCTGAGATTTGCTCAGTTTTGTTTTGGGATAGTTGCTAGCCCTAACTAAATTTATGGTAATTGTTGTGAGGTTTACGTCTCTGATCTATAGGTTTATTTGTTCAGATTTGTTTTGGTTTTTGTTTTCGTGTTGCCATGTCTGGTGTTTAGGGTTCTAGTGTAGGTGTTCCTTTCTTGAAGTTGCATCTAATCTGTTTTCTCTTTGGTTAGGAAATTTAGCTGTTTTTAGGGCATGATCGAAGGAGGAATTAGCAGATTGTATCAGCACTCCATGAACTTCTGGTTGTTGTGCATGCTGTCGTATTTTGTTCTAGTAGGTACGTGTTTGATAGTTTTATTTTAAGAGTGAGAATATAGTTCGTTAGTGTTGTAGTTTAAACTATGCTGTTTGAGAGCGAAGCAGTTGTAGGACTTTATGAGTTAATTAAATAGGTATTATAGTTAGGATTTGTCCTAATCATATTTCATATTTCGTTTAGCTAATTTGTTAATTTTATAAATAGCTAAATATAGTCCTTGATACAGGACTTTGAATCAGACTCGTTCGGTTGATCGTGGACGGTTCTCGTTTACGGACTTCTACAATTATAAGGCGGGTACTTCTCCTTTGTACTCGAGTAGTTTTCTTTACCTTAAAGCATGGCTAGATTATGTCTGATAGGTTGCTTGACCTTGTTCTTTGTCGTTATTTAAAACATCGCCGTTGAGACTTATTCTTCGTTGATCTTTGAGTAATCCTAAATTCGTATCTGTACAGTCCTTGATTGGTTTTCTGTTCTATAAAGTACCGCTTGTACGTGAGTACCTAGAAGTCCATTAAACACAGATAGGTTTATTTGGCATTAGAAATACCCTACCTAGTAGTGTAGGTGCATAATCGTTGGATTTCGGTTTCTGGTTGGTTGTATCGATGCATGTTTTACTTGTTGGATTTTTATTGCATCGTGGTTTCTCCGGTTGTTCGTGCATCGTATATCATGCACCATACTTGCACGTTGCATACTAACGACTGTTAGGCTTACATTTAGTTAAGCCGTCGTTAGTCATATTGTTGCTCGATTCACTCAACCACATGTTATCATGGTAGTGGTTGGAGTGCGAGTGTTTGTCCTGTCATGCCAGACAGTGACACCCTCACCGTTATTTTAGAGGGATGAGCTGTTGGTGGCTCACCCTCACCGTTGTTTATAGAGGGATATTTTGCAGCTGTATAGCTCCCCCTATGTATAGGGGTTGGAGTGTAGACTCCCCAGCATCCTGTCCACTCAACCACGCCTTATGTGGTATTATTGTTGTTTAGTATTATTGTTGTTGTTGGAGTGGTACAGTTGTCACAGCCCTACCCACTCGGTCACACAGATGTGATGTGTTGACGGCTTGACTGGCGTCAGGGGTGACACATGTCATTGCATCATGTGCATACGTATTTCTTTTATGCATTTGCTTGTGTTTGATGCACTTATATGAGCTATGATTGTTGCACATGTTTGACATGCATGTATATCTTGATATTATTGTTATTGAGTTGTTTTATACCTGTTTAGTCGTTATTCGGACTTTATACCATGTCGATTGATATATGTTATGCATGATTAGGTAAATTCTAAAATTCTTATGGACTGTACACTGTTGAGTTCTCTACTCTATTTATCCTTATTATGCCATGCTTATTTGTCTACTCATATACCCGCAGAGTCCGCCCGGACTCACCACCCCTGCTTCCCTTTTTGTTGTTTCAGGTAGCAGGTAGATGTTTTGCTTGGAGCCAGGAGATGATCCAGTTGCCAGTCCCTCAGTCCCAGTGTCGAGTTGAGTTATTTTCGGTATTCGGTTTAGTTATTTGTTTTCAGTACTCGGAGTCGTATTTTATTCGTTATTGGGTTTATTGTTATAAGAGACTTCTATGTTCTCTTTAGATTGTAGTTCATTTCAGTTTAAGGTGGCTGAGCCACCCATTATCTTATATGTTGATATAAAACTGCGTGGTTGTGATTTCTATATATATTATTGTGATGCCAGCCGCTTGTGGCTGAGCTATGGTGGTGAGATTTGATGTATAAATTGTCCCATATTGTCCGCCGTACAGGGGAGATGCTGCCCGATTTTCGAGGAAGTATGTGCCTCTGGGGGTGTGACACTTACTTTATACTTGTGTCAAATAACTAAGTATAATAATGTTCTTGAGTAGTAGATTCTTATCTACATCATATCGATTGGTTGAATCGATAGTGAGATAATGTAGAGAACACTACACTAAACCATTCCTAGTCAAGCATTAATATTCAAGGACAATATTAATGCATGGAGACTAGCATGTAGATCAATTGATGACTTGAGCTCACAAGTCATGGATATGTGATATCAAGTTGACACATGGGTATACTTTAGAGAATGTGTACTGAATTGACCCGCCATGAGAAAGTTTTATAGATTGTCATATGAGTGTCATAAACTTTCTCATGTGACTATTAGTATGAATAGTCCTTAGACCTGAAGTCACTACAGTTCCCTACATGAGGAGTTATGTACTTTGGTATTGTCAAACGTCATCCGTAACAGGGTGGACTATAAAGGCGATCATTGGGTATATAATAAATTATGCGGAGGGATGTGAGTGATGTAGATGAGATCTATCCCTCCCATATAATGGGAGTGATATCTGTGTGCCCCTTGATCAAGTAGGACTGCTAAAACGCATGACCATGCTCAAATGAGTTAATATGAGATATTGAGCTCATTTGTTTGAGTGAGTCTACTTGGGGATCAAAAAACACAAAGATTAATCGAGGATGACACAGTCTATGCCTCATTGGTCAATCCAGATATCGAAGATAGAAGGACAAGGTCATATATTGTCATAGTCACAGAGGTTAAGTCGGATCTCGACTTTCTTGTTACTTGGGTAGCAATGATGCATTACTAGATACAGCTCATTACTTATGTGTCTAAAGCGGTTTAGACACATTGCCAACGTTATCAGAACCTATTGGGTCACACACTAAGGGCATGATGCTTCAGAGATTAATTGATCCTAGTTTGACTAAGATTTGATCCGAATTGGATTGATTGAGTTAGACTCAAGTAAATCCAATTGGATTATATGATTGAAATTTAATTTGAGTTAGACTCATTTAAATTAGACTCAATCACATTTAGATGAGATATTAATTAATTAAAATATTTAATAAATTAATAATAGAAGAGGATGAAAAGATTCTCTTCATTGAATGGAGATAAGTTGAAGAGTCACATGGGAAGATGTGCTCTTTATTGACTTTAATGAAGGGAAGCTAAAGGGACAAAAACTCTTCATATTCATAGGATGAGTATAAAAGTATTTTCTTGTCATTTGGATAAAAAAAAGTCATCTTTCCTTCCTCTCTTCCTCCTCTTCTCCCTCTTGGCCGAAACTCTTTCTTTGGGGTTCTTGGTGGTTTTGTGAACTACCTCAAATTGCTAGCACAACTAAGATAGTACTTCTACGAAGTTGAGAGATCATGTTCGTGTGGATACGCATAGAGGCACAGACACTTGAACGTGTAAGAAATCCGACGTAGCTTGGACGAGCGAGATAAACGCAAGGGCACGCTTCAAAGGTATACACATAGATAGCTCTATTAGAAAGACGAATTTTGTACGAGTTTTTCTTTCGCATGGATCGCTCGAGGGATATTGTTTCCGCTACGTTTTTGTATTTATGTCGCCGGGAGATCCCTACAGAGGTTGCAAAGCTATTGAAGGTCGGACATATTAGAGAAGTGCAATTCCCAAGCTGGCTAGCAAATGTTGTACTTGTCCCTAAGCCCAGGGATAAATGGCGGATTTGTATTGACTTCCGTAATCTGAATAAAGTCTGCTCTAAAGACTGTTACCCCTTGCCTCGCATAGATTAATTGGTGGATTCTACCTATGGCTATGATTTCATTTCAATGTTGGATGCATACCAGGGATACCACCAAGTTCCCCTTGCTCGCGAAGACTAAGAGAAGGTCAGTTTCATGACGACAGATGACACTTACTGCTATAATGTCATGCCGTTTGGGTTGCGCAATGCAGGAGCGACCTATCAGCGAATGATAGATAAGGTCTTTCGCCATTAGATCGGGAGGAACATTGAAGTATATGTCGATGATATCCTGGTCAAGACAGAGAAGGGGAAGGACATGATAGCCAATCTCGAGAAAACATTTGCCACCTTGAGGGCCAACAAGCTGAAATTAAACCCCGCCAAGTGTTTATTTGGGATGAAGAGTGGTCGGTTCCTTTGATACATGGTGACGGAAAGGGGGATTGAGGATAATTTGGAGAAAGTGCAAGTCATTCTCTACATGTCATCTCGTAACTTCAAAGACGTACAACGGCTGAATGGCAGAATTACTGCTCTATCCCGGTTCATCTCCAAATTTGCTGACAGAGCTTTGCCATTCTTCAAAATCCTGAGGAAGGCTGCCACGTTCGATTGGGATGATCAGTGCGAAAAAGCTTTTACAGATTCCAAAGCATACATCGCTGAGCTCCCCATCCTCTATAAGCCGTTGGAGAGAGAAACATTGTTCGTCTACCTGTCGGCAGCTGAACAAGCTGTGGGTTCTGCGCTCATACGAGAAGTGGGTACTACTCAGTATCTCATCTACTTCTTCGGGCACCTCCTGAAAGATGCGGAAACTCGGTACACCACTCTGGAAAAGCTGGCCTATGCTTTGGTACTGATGACCTGATGACCTGATGACTGAGATCGTATTTCTTGGCGCATCCTATCATGGTGCTCAATAATAGCTCACTCAGGTGCATCCTCACAAATCCAAAAACTTCAGGACGACTGATCAAGTGGACAACAGAGTTGAGCAAGTATGAGATTGAGTATCACCCCTATACTACCATCAAGGCTCATGCTCTGACTGACTTTATGCTCGAAGCTATTCTAGGACCTGAAGCTGATGGAGTGTGAAAAATTTACGTCGATGGCTCCTCCAACAACAAGCACAGCGAGATCGGAGTCCTGATAATTTCCCCCAGGGGTGATACATTGCAACTATCTATCCGACTCTGTTAGATCGATGTAGTCTTACTAGAGGGGGGGGGGTGAATAGCAACTTCTTGGTTTTCTACCTACGATGTTAGCATGCGCAAGTGGAAATAATAACAATAAAACAAACAAATGCTAACATCAAATCTTTTAGGTGGTTCAGAGATGATGCTCCTACTCCACGACAGTCTGTAAAGTGGACAATCCCTTGATCCTTCGGCGGATCACTCCCCAAATGCCCTCCGGATAGCTCGTGTAGCTCCTTGTGGGTGGAGAAACCTCGCCACAAATCCAAGTACACTTCTGAGCACCCAAGACTACTAACAAGCCCTAACCAAGCTTGTTTCATCAAAGGTACTCAACCCAAACCGAGTTCTCTTAAATAGAACTCTAAGTTGAAAAACACCCTACCAGTCGACTGGTCCCATTGAATATCGTCCGTTGTAGCTCAACGTTCGAATTTTCAGCCAACACTACTAGTCACTACTAGTCGACTGCTCCCATAGCAGTCGATTGGTCTAGGGTCGACTACCTTTTGTGATTTTCTGTTCTTGCTGGCAGTTAACTGTTATATTCCCAGTCGACTGCCCAGCTTACAAAGACACTCCTCCTCACTCCGAAGACCCTCCTTCACGTGTACCTTCAAGCATACTCCCTTGGCTTGCCCCTTGAAGTCCTCTTCCACCGGCTATCGTCCCTCGGATACGCACGCAAGCCCTCGGCTTGCCTCCATGCCACCCTTCACGTGTGCCCTTTGAAGTCCACTTCCCGGCTTGCTCTTGGAGTCCTCTTTCCTCGGCTCTCATCCCTTCATGACTCAGCTGACTCTTCACCAACAGCCTTGACTGTTGCCTTTACGCCCTCTTCATCATTGGCTCTCGTCTCTCAGATGCGCACACAAGCCTCCAACTTGCCTCCATGCCATCCTTTACGTACCCCTTGAAGTCTGCGTCCCTTGGCTCATCGTCCCTGCTATACCATGGTCCCTCAGGTGCGAACACAAGCCTCCAGCTTGTCTCCATGCCACCCTTCACCTGAAGACATCAACCAAGTCTATGTGTACCTGTAAACCTGCACACTCACATACACATATCAAATACACAAGGGTAAACCTAACTTAAACCCTTTGCCTAAACTTCAAAATACATGGTCACTTCGGACCATAGATTGCCCCAACAATCTCCCCCTTTTTGATGTTTGGCAATACGTTTAAGTTAGAGAAAACAAATAGCAATAAATAGCAATAACAATGCTAAACAACCATTTGGACTTACGTTGCCAAGGCTCCACCTTGGACTTACACCGCCAATGCATAGGCAATGCAAACATGGATCCTATCCCAAGGTATCCCCACACCTAACCTCCCAAGTTAGGAGTTTTACCAAAAACGGGCTTTTTAAAACCTATCCCAAGGCTCCCCCTATATTGGACTTACAAAGGCTTTTTAAGAACCTTTCCAAGGTTTCCCTAATGCTAAGAATGGAGCAACAATGCTCCCCCTTCACCTAAACTCCCCCTAGACTTAGGATTTATTGCAAAGATGTGTTTGATTTCCCAAATTAAACCCAACACTTCTCCCCCTTTGCCTAACATCAAAAAGATTCCAACAATTCCCCCATTATTGGATCTTTTAACCCCTAATAATCATAAACAACGTGTACTAACCCCCATGCACTTGTTTTGCATCATTTGAATACTTTCTAATTGCTGAAACCAAATTCAGCCTAGATCAGTCGACTGGCACGCTGAAAAATAGATTTTCAGCTTTCTGAATCCAAATTCAGAAATGCGCCAGAAATTCTACAAACCTCCAAAAATTCTCAAATTTTATGGAGAAGTTTGTGATACTCATACCTACTTGGAAAAAATGCATTCAAAAATGTATCTATCACCATTTGCCAACTTCTACTTCTTAAGCCTTTCTTCTGCACACATACATGCGTTGTCACCCACTGAGCCCTTCTGAGCTCTCAGTATACTGAAGTCATCCTCTTCAGCTGAAGCTTCAGGTCAGATGCCGTTGAAACCTGCAAATGTGTATCAAACAAAATAACACCATGGAAAGTCACCCTTGACCCTTCTTCTTGCTCCTTCATTTGAATTTCAAAGCTCTGTGTTGTCTACACATTTACAGATTCATTAGCGAAGCAAATCAGAAATCAGAACTGTGCTGACAACAATTTGAATTAAAGTTCAGAGGTGTTGATCGGTCACCTTGACCGATCAGACAACCTCCTGACCCATCAGACTCTATCCTGATTGGTCTAGTGATGTTCTGATCGGTCTCATTGACCGATCAGAGGCCAGGGGATCGATCACCAGAACGATCCCTAAACTCACTAGAATTTCAATCAAGGCACTTGATCGGTCAAGGTGGCTGATCAGACAAGTGCCCGACAGATCAGGATTCATCCTGATCGGTCCAGGTCTGTTCTGATTGGTCGCACTGACTGATCAGAGATACTTGTGATCGATCACAATCTTTCTGTGACCACATAGAATGTTTGTTGATCGGTCACCAGACCGTTCAGAAAACCTTCTATTTCCTCAGAAGCTTTTTGGATCGGTCAACAGACCGATCAGACATCCAGGATCGGTCTTGTGACCGATCTACTATCAAGAGAGTTTGTGCCAACTCCCCGATCGAATTTCAGACCGATCCAGCCAACTTTGCTCTAATCATTTGATTAATTCATGGCCAATTCTGACCATGACTAACTCAACTTAGACCCTGATTCCAGAGAACAGGCTCCCTTGCCCTCTCTATCTCAGTCTGGTCTAGAGAACGAGCTACCGAACCCTCTCTGACCAAAGTCCGGAGAACGAGCTACCGAGCCCTCTCAGACTCATCCCAGTCCAGAGAACGAGCTACCGAGCCCTCTCCGACTCATCCCGGTCCAGAGAACGAGCTACCGAGCCCTCTCCGACCAGAGTCCGGAGAACAAGCTACCGAGCCCTCTCTGACCAGTACACTTAATCCGAACTTAACTATCTGATCTCAATTCTCACTCACCCGAACTTAAATCGGTGTCAACATCAAAACAACAATCATGTTAGACTGCATCAACAGTTAAAAGAGTGATAGGTAAAGGCCAAGAAGCACCGGAGGAACACCGGTATGACCTTGCAATTGTAAACGAGCCATCTAGGGAAGTGGATAGGGATAGGAGCTCATAGGAGAGCTCTAGGAGGGGTTGAGTTTACCTCGGGAGGACTTCCAAAGAGCATATAGTGGGAGGGGTTGAGTTTACTTTGACTTATAGCAATTTACCCCAAGAATGGATTTTGAACCTTAATCGTCTCCGACCACCGGAACATACTTATGCAAAATTGATAAGGGAGAAAGTTGTGCATTATGAGATTGATCATGTGAGGATAGTTCTCCCAAGATGGATGCTCCGTGCTCTTTACCCAACTTGAAGGGGAGTTGTTTCTTCTTACACTCTCATTTCATTGTAAATATCATTTTTATGTTTCTAGCAATAAATTTTTCTTTTACAATGAGTTCTTGCTAATAAATGCTTAGGTAGTGTACAATGAATAAAAGTCATTGTAGATACCATGTTATCCTTTTTGACACCTTACTTCTTGCATGATTAGGAATAAATGTATCCCTCTAGGTTTTCTCTATATCATTTTAGAGTCCTTTGAAAGCAAATTAAATTTGGTTGTAAAAACTGAGGATTTGAGCCAATGGATTAAAATTCTTGGATGCTTGAGTACTATTTAGTTATGGACTCTAGATTAATGACTTAAGATGAATTCTTTTTACTTAGTGAGGATTGACCTAATTTTTGTGATACACACATGTGATTGTACTCTAAAACTTGCTTAGGTTCTTTCAAAACTATATTTCTATGATTGGACCACATTTATAGAGGTGAATCACTTTGTTTCCTTCCTCAAATTATTTTTGCAATTTTGTTTGTTGATCTACTCTATATTCCATTTTTCTTCCCTAATCTTTATGTTCATCATAATCTTTTACATGGACTTGGGCACTTTGATGTTTCTTAATGTTTCTTTGTCCGAGACGGACAAAAGTTTAAGTGTGGGGGAGGATGCAAGCATTCTATCTTGTATTGAGGACAATGTGAAGAATTTGCCAACATACAAGTAAATTGTGCTAAGTCCAATTCCAAATGAAGCCTTGAGTTCTCCAATTCTATGTGATGCAAAAAAATTGAAATGAAAGCTGTAAGTTCACAGAGGAAAAAAAATGGAATGAGGACAATTGAAGCAATTGGCAACCAATAAGCAAAAATGTGTCAATCCTATGACATTGAATCTGAAATTGAAGCTGAAAAATCTGGACAATTGAAGTATTTGGCAGCCTACAAGCATTCGATTATATTTTCCATGGGAGTTGGCTAGATGGAAGCTGAAAAATTCAGATATGAAGAAGAAGAAGATGCTAATTTCTGGGAACTGAATAGTGAGAAGAAGAGGGAAAAAAAACACAGAGCCAAGTCCATGTGCCAAGTCTGGATACAAGTTTGGTCAGTAAGTTTCCAAGTGAAGCAGTCCATCCATTAGAAGTTCTCAAGATCAAAGCAGGAAGAAAACCAGAGACAGAAATTCGGCTGCAGAAAAAAAAAGAGCAGTTGAAAAACAAAAGAAAAGAAAAGAAAAAGAAAAGAAAAGAAAAGAAAAGAAAAATATGAAGTGGAAACCAAGTGCTGGGTTAGATTTCTGATGTGAAGATGAGAACAAGGAGCTAGTTGGATTTAAGATGTAGTATTGATTGAAAAGAAGAGAATCTTGGCAGAAGACAGTTCGGAATTTTGCAGTTTCAGCTACTGATCAGACCCTGATCGGTCACCAGTCCGATCAGGGAGGAGTCTGATCGATCACTCAGACCGATCAGAAGCAGCCAGTCCGATCAGATGAACTCCAGTCCATTCAGAAGTAGACCTGATCAGTCCCTTGACCGATCAGTAGAGTTGGCACAGAAACAGAACAAAACACTGAATTCAGTACTGTTTCTTGAGGCTTCTCATCCGAATAAGTTGATCCCTACTCACCTTAGCTTTGATTTCACTAGAGGCTACCATCAAAGTGGCAAAGTTCATTGGGTGACATTTTTTACTATCCAAGTCTTCCATTTTCTTTACTTTTCCATATTTCCTTATCATGCCATATTTCATTTCCATATTTCCTTACCATGACATATTTCTCTACTTTCTAAACTTCTATTTCAATTCTTATCATTTGATATTTCCTGAACTTGTTTGAATAAGCTTTTGTAGATGTGGATCCAAGTCAAGAATGATGGTAGAGAGTAGAGTTTAAACAAGCTTATGGTAGTGCAAGAACCATGGTTGTGTTTGAGTGAGCTCCACTTTCATCAAAGCTTAGAACTTAGGAAGAGAGCCACTTTGAAATTTTCCTTGAGAGGTTTGAGTGTTTAGTTCATTTCAATGAGTCATGAAAGATGAAGTATACTAAGTTGTTGATTTAAGGACAAGATACTAGTCCATTGAGTTTAGATATTTGAGAATTGACAACCCTAGGTAATTTCCTTTCAATTGCTTCTAATTATGATTGAGAATAATCTAGGGGATACATGATTAGTTAGCTTGTGCGAGACGCCCAAGAATAAGTGTGGGGGAGTTGATAATTACCATTTTATTGATAAATTTAGGTTCTCAAATCCATGTTTTGATCCCTTTTTACATGCTTAAGTTTGCATTTACATTAGGTTTCATGAATTATATCTATTTTAATTTTTGATTCAAATCTTTGTATATTTGAGATATTTTGGCACTAAAATTTGAATCAAATTTTGTAGGCTTGAATGATCATGGACCTAGATCAGATTGGATAAAACTTGAGTTCAGAATTGGCTTTGATCAAAGGGATCAAGAGATGAATCAATGTGAGTCGTCCGATCAAGAAACGGGGTGATCTGAGCCGTCTTTAAGTTTCTGATCAATCCGAGCCTAAGATAGAGCTATTCAAGACCATAGACCCAGATCTGAAGCTTTGAACCAAATCAGAGTACATCTGACCGTCGGATCAAGTTGAAGGGGAGTTTCAACCATCCATTTAAAAGAAAGGAAGATCTGAGCCATCCATCACAGATCTGATTGATCCAAGCTAAGGGGAAGTAGATCAGAGCCATTGATGGAGATCTGGAGAGTTTGGGCTCGATTTGACTTGATCTGACCGTTGGATGACACGAAGAGGATCACAGCCATTCATTTTCAAATGGAATTGATTAAAATTGAGAATTCCCTCCGCAGCTCGTGGTCGTCGCCAGATTGCAAGTTATTCAGTTTTGCATCTATTCTTCATCGTTTTGTTCCTAGTTTTCTTCTCCGATCGCGCGACCAACATCAAGTTCAAGGTTGTTTTCAAGGTTTCAGATCATCGGAGAAGATTTTCCGGTTATGTTTGCATTCAATTCCGTCACTGAGAGGAGCTCAGGGGAGGGTTTCACCGGAGTTCCATTCCACTGATCGCTTCCACTTGATCGCGGGGTGTCTTCATCTTCGGAGCAATCAGAGCACTTGGAGGGGTTCTCCGAATGCCACTGAGAGTTTTTGGGTTCGATCAACATCCAGCTAATCGAGGAAGAGGAGATCGCGGGAGTTTTCAGCCTCTGATCGGTGTCTGTGATCGGACAGAGATATCACTGATCAGTCCTGTGTCCGATCAATAGAGTCCCTGATCGATCCCCAGTCCGATCAGCATAGGTTTTGATCGGTCGGCTGAACGATCAGGAAGGCCAATTCGCAGCAAATTGATCTTGGGAGTTCTTCTCCATTGGTTTTCGAGCTAGGGGGGGTCCTAGCTTGACTTCTGTGTGACGGCAAAGGTAAGTCTTGATAATGAATTTGTTTGGGGTTCAAATTAGAATAATTTTAGTTTCAAGCACTTAATTCTCCAAGTTGTTCTAGTTTGTTTCCATTACACTTCAAGTCAATGTTCTTAAACAATGTTTTGATATAGTTTTCATTATCTTGCAATTAGTTCTCTGCAATTAATTCTCTGCATTTAAGTTTAGTTCTTAAGTTTCAATTCAATAGTTTGAAATCGAATTGCTTAGTTTTCCAATAGGTTAAGAGTAGTTCTTGCAATTTCCTAATTCGTTCCATGCTTTAGCTAAGTTCACTCTATTTCATACTGTTATTTCCTTATCGCAAAAACCCCTATTTTACTACAAAACCCAAAACATTTAACGACAACACTTTCAAGCTCGAATTAAACACTTTTAACTAGTCCTTGAAAAAATACGACTTGAGACCCCTGTACTACATTTTATTTTGTGAGCTAGGGTTTCAATTTATAAATATCTAAATTTGAGGCTCATTCGTGACACACTAGTTATTGGGTCCATCAATTGCCTCCCCCCATCCCCCCTATTTATAACGATGGGATTCTCCCCAGGCAGTTAAGGCGTGGCAGATGCAATAACGCCAAGCGTCTCTTCGACTGACGCGCCCTTACTACACCTAGGAGCCCATGGCTCTTAATGGGTCCAATCAATGAAATCGCGAATAATACGGAGTAGATGGTTCAAAAATCACCCCTGCACCTCAATGAGGAGCCACCACAGACATAAAAGCAGGGTGTAAGATTTATAGAATCCGCCTCAAAGACAATCGTCGGTGGAACGTGCACACAAAGGCACACACGTGGGGAAGTAGGAAAATAATCACCTTAAAATCAAAACTATTACAACCCGACCCGCTCCTCGGGCCGAAATCAGGCTCTAGGAGCTCGGGACTCAAAAAAGGACATCTATCCAGTTCGAGGGGCAGTTACAACTGTGGATTAGCATTAGGAGGAAGGACTTGATCTTTCTTTAGCTAATCAATATCCCCATGGAAGCCCTACTGCAATCGCTTCATAACCTGGTCGGTCATAATCACATGGAACTCCTCTGACTCCAGGAACTTCGCCTTCCAGTTGACCTCAGCTGCCTCAGACCTAGAAGTGCTAGTACGAAGGGCAAGAAGCTCGGCCTCAGCAGCCTCCAGAGAACGCCTCACCCACCTAAGCTTCGCGGACGTATCGTCGTGTTCGAACAAGGCCTCTCGGAGTCTCTCCGACACAGCCCGCTCATCCGAACGAGCCTGGATCAAGTCGTCCTCAAGGATAGAGGTGCAGTCGGTGGCCAGTAGGAGGTCCGACTCCATCTGGCCTGACAGACTCTTCTCTCTCTCCTGGAGCTGATCTCTCTCCTGCGTCACCCGAAGAAGATCCCGGGTAACCGATACAGCCTTCTCGGACGTTAGGCGTTCTCGGTGCCGGGAGCTCTCGAGGGCCTACTCCGTGTCTTGCAAGAGCTTCCTCAGCTCTCTACTTCTTCACGGAGAGCTCTGCTAATGCCGGCCTGCATCACCCCAGCCCGATGCTCGAGGCCCGCGGTAGCCTCCGCCTGTAGGGCTTGTTGGAGTAAGACCTCCACTTGGGGTTCGGAATATAGGTCCCGACCAATCACCAGGAAATCCTCCGCCGCCTACCATTACACCAAAAGATCAGCAGCCGGACAAGAAAGCAGTCCAATACCATAATAATTCACACCTGCAGAAGGGTCGTCCGAAGACTGGCAAGTGGCCCAGCAGAGGTTCGCACGACTACCTAGGCAGGAATGCTGGGCATATCACCCCGCTCTTCGAGCGTCAAAGAGAGTGGGCGAAGGGGAAGTCGTTGGACCGTAGGAGCTTCAGTAGGCATGTCGGAGACCTTCCCCTCCGAACTGGAAGCCCCCTCCGGCAAAACCTCCTCAGTTGGAATCTCTGTCAATTGCACCGTGGAGGATGACTGCAAGGAGGCCTCCAATGCTGCATCCAATCTCTCCTTTAGTCGATCCAGTTTCAGACGGAATTGAGTACGCAACGCCTCCTTACCCATCAGAGGGACGACCGATTTGATGGAACAGGAGGAAGGCACCAAGGTGGTCACCTCGGGAGTGAAAAAGGGCGAAGCCGATGCAGGCGCAACTACCTCGGCAGGCAAAGCCATCTCTTCAGGCACCGAGGGTAGGGGAGAAGAGCGAGCGTGACATCGCTTCTTCCAGGAAGGGCCCAGGCCCTTGGGAAGCCACCGCTTCTGCTGATTGAAGGACTGGCTAACCGTCGGGGTGACTGAGGAAGTAGATTTGTTGTCCCCCTGGTTAGGGCTACTTGCGCCTGGAAAGGAACCACCCCCAGAAGGAGGATCCATTACAGGAGCAACTGGTCGGGCCGGGGGCGCTAGCTCTTCGGCTAGCGGGGATGTAATAGTAACCTCGACCCCCTCAGGCTGAGTGACCCCACAAGGTGGGATAGCGGGCCCCTCGGTGGACTTGGCGGGGGCGGAAGGGGTGTCAGGAACAATCGGAGGGGGGTTCAGGGCCTCCTTGTTGGCCTCCTCCCACTTAATGATCCGACTCATCGCCTTGGCGTACATAACTTCCTCTGCAGAAGCCAAACAGAAAGAGTATCAGTCAGAACCAATGTGCGTGGAAGCGAGAGACGGGCATATCTTGGGTGGGGTTGATCGGCGTTACTTTAGGGCTAAGGCCCGCCCGGTACATAAGCTCTTCGCTCTGCACTAGCCCCGGGCCACTGAACTCCATGCCTGAAAGTACCTCTCTAACATGATGATAAGTAGGGCTGTGAAGAAAGCTCTCTAAGAGGGGAGGGGAGGGCAAATCTGATATCTAGCATAGAGGGCCGAAGGGCA
>JAGFNQ010002486.1:498532-602726 GCA_024364735.1 Boesenbergia rotunda
CTGGTGGGCGAACAGGTAGCCGAGGTCAAGGGAGATCAATTGGCTTCTCGGCGATTCTACAGTGGGGAGGTTAGAACGGAAGCCCGCAAGAATCCGAAGGCATATAAGGCGTTGCAAATCGACTTGGCTAACCCTCGAGAAGAAGAAGGGCCTAAAGAAGAACACTGGGAGGTCGAAAGCGAAGAGGTCCAGATTCATCCTCAACAGGTTGGAGGAGTTACGAGGATTGCTTCCGATCTCACGCTAGAGCTGAGAAGCCGTCTGGGCACCTGCTTAATGGACCATTGGGACGTGATTGCATGGGGAGATCAAGGGAGTCCCCCCCCCCCCCCCCATAAATGCATCGACTGCATATACCCTAGGAGTCCGGCCAATGAAACAGAGGGCGAAGACACTTTGCACCCAAACAAGACAAGATCATCAGGGAGGAGGTTGTTAGTAGGAGCCCTAGAGCCAATTATGTGATGATTGACTAGGGACTTTTTGTATATATTCTATCATTAATAAAGGCATGTTTGGTTATTATACTTACTTTATACTTGTGTCAAATAACTAAGTATAATAATGTTCTTGGGTAAGAGGTTCTTATCTACATCATATTGATTGGTTGAATCGATAGTGAGATAATGTAGAGAACACTATATTAAACCATTCCTAGTCAAGCATTAATATTCAAGGACAATATTAATGCATGTAGACTAGCATGTAGATCAATTGATGACTTGAGCTCACAAGTCATGGATATGTGATATCAAGTTGACACATGGGTATACATTAGAGAATATGTACTGAATTGACCCGCTATAAGAAAGTTTCATAGTTTATCATATGAGTGTCATAAACTTTCTCATGTGACTATTATTATAAATAGTCCTTAGACCTGAAGTGATCACTATGGTTCCCTACATAAGAAGTTATGTACTTTGGTATCGTTAAACGTCACCCGTAATAGGGTGGACTATAAAGGCGATCACTGGGTATATAATGAATTATGCGGAGAGATGTGAGTGATGTAGATGAGATCTATCCCTCCCATATGACGGGAGTGATATCTATGGACCCCTTGATCCAATAGGACTACTAAAACGCATGGTCATGCTCAAATGAATCAATATGAGATATCGAGTTCATTTGTTTGAGTGAGTCTACTTGGGGATCAAGAAACACAAAGATTAATCGAGGATGACACAGTGTATGCCTCATTGGTCAATCTAGATATCGAGGATAGAAGGACAAAGTCATATATTGTCATAGTCATGGAGGTTAAGTTGGATCTCGACTTTCTTGTTACTTGGGTAGCAATGACTCATTCTAGATGTCGCTCATTGCTTATGTGTCTAAAGTGGTTTAAATACATTGCCAACGTTATAAGAACCTATTGGGTCACATACTAAGGACACGATGTTTCGGAGATTAATTGATCTTAGTTTGACTAAGATTTGATCCGAATTGGATTGATTGAGTTAGACTTAAGTGAATCCAATTGGATTATGGGATTGAGGTCTAATTTGAGTTAGACTCATTTAGATTAGACTCAATCACATTTAGATGAGATATTAATTAATTAAAATATTTAATAAATTAATAATAGAGGAGGATGAAAAGATTCTCTTCATTGAATGGAGAGAAGTTGAAGAGTCACATGAGAAGATATGCTCTTTATTGGCTTTAATGAAGGGAAGCTAAAAGGACAAAAACTCTTCATATTTATGGGATGACTATAAAAGAGTTTTCTTGTCATTTGGATGAAAAAAAGTCATCTTTCCTTCCTCTCTTCCTCTTCTTCTCCCTCTTGGCCGAAACCTTTTCTTTAGGGTTCTTGGAGGTTTTGTGAACTACCTCAAATTGCTAGCACAACTAAGGTAGTTCTTCTCCGAAGTTGAGAGATCGTGTTTGTGTGGATACGCATAGAGGCGCGGACACTTGAACGTGCAAGAGATCCGACGTAGCTTGAACGAGCGGGATAAACGCAAAGGCACGCTTCAAAGGTATACACATAGATAGCTCTATTAGCAAGATGAATTTCATACGAGTTTTTCTTTCGCATGGATCGCTCGAGGGATCTTGTTTCTGCTACGTTTTTGTGTTTATGTCGCCGGGAGATCCCTACAGAGGTTGCAAAGCTATTGAAGGTCGAACATATAAGAGAAGTGCAATTCCCAAGCTGGTTAGCAAATGTTGTATTTGTCCCTAAGCCCGGGGATAAATGGCGGATTTGTATTGACTTTCGTAATCTGAATAAAGCCTGCCTTAAAGAATATTACCTCTTGCCTCGCATAGATCAGCTAGTGGATTCTACCTATGGCTGTGATTTTATTTCAATGTTGGATGCATACTAGGGATACCACCAAGTTCCCCTTGCTTGCGAAGGCCAAAAGAAGGTCAGTTTTATGACGGCAGATGACACTTACTGCTATAATGTCATGTCGTTCGGGTTGCGTAATGCAGGAGTGACCCATCAGCGAATGATAGATAAGGTCTTTCGCCATTAGATCGGGAGGAACATTGAAGTATATGTCGATGATATCCTGGCCAAGACAGAGAAAGGGAAGGACATGATAGCCAATCTCGAGAAAACATTCGCCACCTTGAGGGCCAACAAGCTGAAATTGAACCCCGCCAAGTGTTTATTTGGGGTGAAGAGCGGTCGGTTCCTTGGATACATGGTGACGGCAAGGGGGATTGAGGATAATTTGGAGAAAGTGCAAGTCATTCTTGACATGCCATCTTGCAACTTCAAAGACGTACAATGGCTGAATGGCAGAATTACTGCTCTGTCCCGGTTCATCTCCAAATCCGCTGACAGAGCTTTGTCATTCTTCAAAATCCTGAGGAAGGCTGCCAAGTTCGTTTGGGATGATCAGTGCGAAAAAGCTTTTACGGATTCAAAAGCATACGTCGCTGAGCTCCCCATCCTGTATAAGCCGTTGGACGGAGAAACATTGTTCGTCTACCTGTCGACGGCTAAACAAGCTGTGGGTTCTGCGCTCATACGGAAAGTGGGTACTACTCAGTATCCCATCTACTTTTTCGAGCACCTCCTGAAAGATGCGAAAACTCGGTACACCACCCTAGAAAAGTTGGTCTATACTTTGGTACTGATGGCCCGAAGCTGGTCTATGCTTTGGTACTGATGGCCCGAAGGCTGAACAAGCTGTGGGTTCTGCGCTCATACGGAAAGTGGGTACTGCTCAGTATCCCATCTACTTCTTCGGGCACCTCTTGAAAGATGCGGAAACTCGGTACACCACCCTAGAAAAGTTGGTCTGTGCTTTGGTACTTATGGCCCGAAGACCGAGATCATATTTCTTGGTGCATCCCATCGTGGTGCTCAACAATAACCCGCTCAGGCGCATCCTCACAAATCCAGAAGCTTCAGGACGACTAATCAAGTGGATAACAGAGTTGAGCGAGTATGAGATTGAGTATCACCCCGTACTGCCATCAAGGCTCAAGCTTTGGCTGACTTTATGCTCGAAGCTATTCCAGGACCTAAAGCTGATGGAGTGTGGAAAATTTACGTCAATGGCTCCTCCAACAACAAACATAGCGGGATCGGAGTCCTGATAATTTCCCCCAGGGGAGATACACTGCAACTATCTATCTGACTCCACTTCCGAACCACCAATAATGATGCTGAATATGAGATGATCGTAGCGGGGCTTCAAGCGGCCAAGCAAGTGGGAGCTGCCCGGGTTATAATACACTCAGATTCTCAGCTTGTGGCTCAACAGATAAAAGGCGAATTTGAAATTAAGAATGAGTGCCTATGAAAGTATGTGTCCATCTATAAGCAATTGAGGTCTTCTTTCGCCAAAGTTATTCTATAGAAGATATCCCGAGCCGATAATATCAAGGCGGATGAGCTAGCCAAATTGGCTAGCTCCATTACATTATGGACGAAGAGCCCAGTTCTTCAGAAGGGGTCGTGACCCAAATCGAAGGAGAAGTCGCTGACACTATATTACCTGACTGGAGAGAGCCCTATATGAAGTTCTTACGCAGTGGAGCTATGCCAGCATGTGATAAAGAAGGTCGACTCTTTCGTCGTAGGGCTGCCAGGTTTACGTTGGTCGGGGATCAATTATATAAGAGAGTCTTTGCCCGACCTTTGCTCAAATGTATTGGTCCAGGGGAAGTCGACTACATCATGTAGCATATCACTCATCGCCCGACCGAGCTACTCAGAGCCTCCACTGTATTGTGCCCCTTCGACCAACGGGGAATGGACACCGTGGGTCCCATTCTGATCGGACCTCAGCAGAAGAAGTTCCTGTTAGTACTGGTCGACTACTTCTCCAAGTGGGTTGAAGCTGAACCGCTTGCGCACATCATGGAGGCCGCCATGACAAAAATCCTGTGGAGGGATATAGTATGCAGATACAACATTCTTTACAAGTTGGTGTCGGATAATGGGCGACAGTTTGCAGGGCGCAAATTTAGAGAATAGTGTGAAAGACTGGGTATTCACCAAGCATTCACTTCAGTCACATATCCCCAAGGCAATGGCCAAGCAGAAGTAGTCAACCGGGAGATTATTAGAGGGCTGAAGATAAAGCTGGACCACGTCGGAGGCAGCTAGGTTGAAGAGCTCCCGAACATCCTATGGTCGTACCGCACTACTTCCAAAGAAGAAACAGGGCAGAGTCCTTTCAATCTGTTGTATGGAGCAGAAGCGGTGATCCCGGTGGAGATAGGTGACGAGTCCATCCGGCGGCAACAATATAACAAGGAAGATAATGATCAAGAACGGTTGATCGACCTGGACCTGGTAGCGGAAGTGCGAGACAAGGCAGCTACTTGACTAATTGCATATCAGCAGCATATGCAGCAAGTGTACAATCGTCGAGTGAGCGCCCGAACTTTTCAAGTCAGAGATAAGGTCTGAAAAAGAATCAAGCCAGTCAGCGACCCCGGAAAGCTCGAGCCTCAATGGAGCGGCCCTTACGCCGTCGTCAAAAAACTCACCGGAGGTAGCTATTATCTACAAAACGACGAAGGCAAAAAGTTGGATAGGCTCTGACATGCAAATCATCTCCGACCAGATCGTACTCAGTGAGACATGTGTGAAATATGTGTGTATTTGTATGCATGTTTGTACTGCTTTGCAATTTTCAGTAATGAAAGAAATAAGCAAAAAGTCTCATCAAGACCCGATGCAATGTCCCGAGGACTCTACCATCTCGTGGTGTCGAGGATGCTCGAGGTGAGTAGACTTGGTCATTGTGCCGAGGATGCCCGACCAGGAGCCGCAGAAGACTCTACCGCCTCATGGTGCCGAGAATGCCCGAGACGAGTACATCTGGCTGAGGTGTCGAGGATGCCCGACCAGGAATAGGCGAAGAACTTACCATCTTGTGGTGCTGAGGATACTTGAGATGTGTGTATCTGGTCGCGGTACCGAGGATGCCCGATTAGGAGTAGCCTAAATTCCTACCATCTCGTGGTGCCGGGATGCCTGAGATGAGTAAACCTGGTCGTGGTGTGGAGGATGCCCGACCAGGACAACGCGAAAATCTTACCATCTCATGGTGCCGAGAATGCCCAAGATGTGTGGACCTGGTCGCGATGTCGAAGATGTCCGTTCAGGAGTAACCTACAAACCCTACTATCTCGTGGTGCCGAGGATTCCCGAGATGAGTAGGTCTGGTCGTGGTGCAGAGGATGCCCAATCAGGAGGAGCACAAAATCCTATTATCTCGTGGTGTCAAGGATGCCCGAGATGAGTATGCTTGGTCGTGTTGCCGAGGATGCCCAACCAGGAGGAGCATAAACTCCTACTATCTCGTGGTGCCGAGGATGCCCGAGATGAGTAGGCCTGGTCGTGGTGCCGAGGATGCCTGACCAGGAAGAGCATAAACTCTTACCATCTCGTAATGCCGAGGATGCCCGAGATGAGTAGGTCTGGTCGTGGTGCCGAGGATGCCCGACCAGAAGTAGCCTAGTCCTCTACCGTCTCGTGGTACCGAGGATAGCCGAGACGAGTAGACCTAGTCGCGGCACTAAGGATGCCCGACCAGAGGCTACTTGGCTTAAGCCTGGCGCTGAGGAAGGACTGCCGAGAATAATCTAGACCTATACCTTCTGGAGTTGCTGATGACATCAGAGATATATTGGCCTAGGCGAAGTGTCGAGCTGGCCAAGTCCTTTCCTCGCCAGTGCAGACGATTAACCACACACTGTGTCCTCATCTCTCCCCTGTTGTTAGATATCGTGTGTATAAAGAAGTCTAATATAGAAGAAGAAGTGAAGAAGGACATAAAGCATACGGGCAACAAGGTCTAGAAGATGAATATGTTTCATTTATATGTGAAAGTTGCATGTGGAATACATCCAATCGAGCACAGAAAATAAACATAAGCTGGAATTACATTTGAAGAAAAGACACAGAACCCAGATACATCTCACTCAATTCAGAGTACACCTCACAAATCACAGAAGATTTCATTCAAAGTTATACATCTGAGGTACATTCGGTCAAGAAGAAGGCAGAAGAAAAATACACTTCATTCACAAACATGGAGTACAGAAGAAAATAATACAAAAGTATTTATTCAAAATTGTGGGTTACATCCGAGGTACATTTGAAAGAAAGAGAAAAAAATATACAAGATAAAAAAATAAAAATAAAAGACAACGTAGGTTTGGGAAGAGCCCCTATAATTCTTTATCCTTAGCCGGGAGCTCATCCCAAACCTGGCCGATGCTCATGAAGCTTAGGTCCACCTCCGACTTCAGCACTTTTGCTCTCTGGAGTTGCTGGATGGTCCTGTTAAAGCCCTATTTTAGGTGCTTCAGGACATGTCCAGCCAAGATGTCGCCGAATTCGTCGAATTAGAGGAACCTGGCCTTGAAGTCGGCCTTCGCCTCTGCCTGTAGGGATGCTTCGTCAGCCTTGTGTTGTTACAGTTCTGCCACGGCTTCATCCTGAGCAGCCTTCAGTCTGGTCACCTCAAAGGACATCTGCTCTCGGTTCATCAAGGCTTCCTTGAGTCGCTCCGAGGTGCCAACAATTCCGTGTTGGTCCAGGCGAGGTCCTCCTATAGGTCAGATATGTGAGCAACAGTAACCTCTATCACAGTTTCTTTCTTGGACAGCTGGTGCACCTGCTCTTGGACCCGACCATTCAGGACTTCCGCTGATGACTCCAGGAGGTGGACTCCCCCGAACAGCTTCTTCTCTCGGGCTTGGAGTCGCTCCAGCTCCTGAGTTAGGTGACTCACGTCATCGGAGAGGGTTGTCGCCCTCTCTGATAGTAGTCGTTCCCGGTGGCGGGTGCTGAGGAGTGATGCCTCCGAGGCCTGCAGGGCATCCAGGTAGTGGTCTACCTTGGCATGTAGATCCTTGCTAACCTCCAATTGCATCCGACCCCCCCTCCTGAGCTCGGAAGACCTCTGCCTCCAACTCGACCACCCGTTGGCGCAAGGACTCTGTCTCTTGCTCAGGAGACATCCGTCGGCCCAAGATGAGGCACTCGGAGGTGGCCTGACACAAGAAAAATAAATGTCAAAAGACAAGAAAATGAACCAAAATGAAGGCACTGAGGAACTTACCTTTAGAAGTGTCTCGTATAAGTTGGCAACGATCCCAGCTGAAGGCATCCCTCCGAGGGATGTAACTTGTTCCTCGGTGCACCTCCGCATAACATCCCCGCTCCGGGGGGATGGTATTTCGGAAGTGGACTCGGAGCCGTAAGGAAGCCGAGGCAGGAGGCGCGGTGGGGAAGCAGGCAAACGGGAGGGACCGGGCGCACCATCGTCGGTGTTGGAGGGCGCCTCGGTGACCGGGCATTTCCCTGTCAACAGTTCCTTGAGTTGGACTGGTTGGAAGCCCTCAGCCATTGCCTTCTCGGCCACCTTTACCTTACGGTGCAGGCGGGCGCTGGTGAGCAAGGGCTCGCCTGGTCTCACCCTTGCCCTTGGCATTGCCGGAGTCCTCGGGGACACTGGGGCTAGAGCAGTCAATTTAGGTTGGGTCCGTCGGATTAGCCCGCCGCGCCAATCAATTTAAGCGGGTTGGGTTAGAATTTAAGCAACCTAATCTCGCCGCGGGCCAACCCGCCTAGGCCCGCAACCCGCACGGGTCGGCCCGCGACGGGCTTGGGTTGGCCCGCGGGTTGAGAATCACATGTTAGTTAAGTTTTATAACAATTTATTATCTTTCTTTGTTATTATTTTGAAATAAAAAATAATATTTTTCATCACATGAGTACTCGTTTGTATCTATTTATATTTAAAAAATATATTTCTTAATATATTTGATTGATGAAATCTAAATATATGATTTCTTTTTTTTTTAATTTTTTAAAAATATTTTGATGGGCCCGCGGGTTGGCCCGCCTAACCCACGGCTCGCCTTGGATTGGGTTGGGTTGGGGATTTTCCAACCCGCCTAGATGACGGGTCGACCCGCCCTGCCACGGGTTGGCCCGTTTGACAGCTCTAACTGGGGCGGATTTCGGTTTCTCCCTCCGGTACAATACTCGTTGGCGCCGCCCCCGGAAATGATGGGAGAGAGGGATGCGATCCTCCTCCTCCTTGGCAGACTCGGCCGCACAGAGCCTTTTCCGTTGGTGAGCTGGAGGAATCGTTGGTTTTCGGTGGTGGTCCCATGCTTCACTCTCCTCCTCCACTCCCTCCTCGGTAGACAATATGAGGCGCGACCGTCTGGTAGGTGGTCGGCTCGCCTTCCTAGTGGGCTTTGGCACCACCACAGGAGCCTAAACCGGCAGGGCCTTGTCGCCCCCTTCTTCAACGGGAACAGAAGGCTGGGAAGTGGTCAGCTCCTCACCTGGAATCTGCTCGGGGCCCTCGGAAGGCTCGACCACGGAGGGTTGGGAGGTCCTAGGCGGAGCCAGAGTCTGTTCATCCGCAAGCTCCCACTTGAGAAGTTTGCTCATGGCCCAGGAAAGCATGAGGTTTTCTGCAACATAGATAACAAAACGTCAGTTAGCATAGATAAGTGGTAAATAAAATAGCGCACTTACGGAGGTCGGGGCCGAGACGGGTGACTTTGGGGTTGATCCCAGCCCGGTACAAAATCTCCTCGCAAGAAACTAGGTCGGGTCCATGGAACTCCATCCCAGCCAGAATGCTCCCGGCCCACTGGTATCCTGGGTCTCGCTGGAAATCACCCAGGTTAAGAGGCGAAGGCAGTTCCTCGCGCCAGCGGGTGGGAGAAAACGGACGCTCGGCGAGTTGGATGAAGAAAAAGCACTCCTTCCATCCCTTATGGGAGGAAGGGAAGCTACTGATGAATTTATGGCTCGGACGGGCGATGAAACTGAAGGCACCCCTAGAAGCTAAGCTTAGAAGAAAAAAATAATGGAAAGAACGGGAGGTCAAAGGTATATTGAATAATTTGAAGAGAATGAATGCCCCGCCCATCTGGGCGAAGACATTTGGGATCATCTGATGCAACGACACATCGAAGTATTGGGAGATGGCCATGAAGAGGGGGGAATGGGAAAGCGTAGGCCAAATTCCACCTGCCCTAGGAAAAAAGTGAAAAAACCTAGTGGAGGCTCTATGGGCGACTGGTCAAGATTGGGAACCCTAACCGCTAACTGCACCGGTATGCCATAGGTATCGCAGGCAGCTCTCAGGGTGGCAGACTTCAGCTTAGAAGACGTGGCATTGTACCACTCCGGCTGATAAGCCCTCTCCTCTTCGGGCTTTGCCTTCTTACCCTGGTCTCTCTTTCCCTTTCCTTCCTTGCCCATGTCTTCGAATAAAAGAAGGAGAAGAAGGTGGAAGATGAAGGAAATTTACACGCGGAAAAGAAACCCTAGTAGAAGCTAGTAGACAGCAGCAAGAAGCACAAGTTCTAATAATTGGCGATGCAAGA
Source organism: Boesenbergia rotunda (assembly GCA_024364735.1). Lineage (NCBI taxonomy): Eukaryota > Viridiplantae > Streptophyta > Magnoliopsida > Zingiberales > Zingiberaceae > Boesenbergia > Boesenbergia rotunda. The sequence goes on from JAGFNQ010002486.1 coordinate 508,379, forward strand.
AGATGGATGGACGTTTTCGCCTTCCCCTTTTATAGGGAAGAAGCCGCCCTTGTGTGAGTAATATAGGCATAGCACGTGGACGGTGATGACTTTTCATCTCGAGGCGTCGCCCCCCTTTCTGGCCATCGGTTCGTATGACCCCTGCGGCACGTATCAGAAGAAGATCACAGCGAAAAGATCTGGCCACGTAGCGATGTAATACTTGCTGGAACGCTCCCTCGCTATTAAGAGACCCCATGTGCTTTTAATGAGTGATGGACTGCTATCATTGTTGGGCCTTAGAACTCGCAGGGACTTTTGGATTAATTCAAATGACTACCTTAGGCCAAAGGATGAATGTTTCGATTCCTCAGACCCAACAAGTCGCCAAGAGAGAGGAGACAGCAATATGGACCCTGCGGACACTTAGCTTCCCCTCATCGTACCACTAGCCTAATCAGTCAGCTATACTTCCTTCGATTAGACTTGAAGGCAGGATTTGTGATAGGGATGAACGTCTCGGGGTGGACACGTGGCACGGGAAAGCTATGTAGCAGGGCCCGCCGAACCAGAGCTCCGATGTCAGACCGAGACTATCTCGAGAAAATGGATTAGAGCCCTGAGGTCAGACCTGCAATCGGGCTCCCGAGACTACCTCGGGAGAACAGAGGAAAGTCGGCCCCGAGGTCAGACCGAGTATCGGGCTCCCGTGACCATCTCGGGAAAATAAATGAAGGACCTGAGGTCAGCTCGGGAGATGAAACCCAAGACTGGCTCAGGAGAGTGGAGCCCAAAGATCAACATAAGAGTCAGAGAGTCCGACTTCAAGTAGTCGTTCCTCTTTCCAGAATAGGAAAGCATCGGATATTTATTGTCCGCAACGTGAGGCAATAAGCCTTAATGATCGCAGCGGCCATTACCAAAAGATAGGATATCTATCAAGTAACCAATGATTAAGGGACGTGAAGAAGAACGTGGGGACATGTGTGACCGAAACCCCAGGTATATAAGTTGTCTTGACATCCAGGTAAAAAGGGGGTAAGTTTTCCAAACTTAGAGAAAACTTTGATTCCTCGTTGTCGGGGAGGATTCCACCGGAAAATCTTCCGGTGTGTTCCCTTTAACGCTCGTGTTAATCTCGTAGGGCATGGACATCCTCTTCCCGTCTCCGTCTTTATGGGCTGCGCTTTGGTGACTCGGCATCCGTATCATTCGCTTTTGGAACAAATCGATTTCAAGAGATGAATATCTAGATTATTAAAAAAAATTACGATGGTTCCTCGTTAAGTTCATCTATAGTCTTGAATCACATTTTCATCAAATTGATTTGATTTCTTGCTCGAGTCCGCTAGCTAATCAGTGTAACCCCTTAGGTTGGATGCAAAATGAGTTGAGCTGCTTTGCAAAGATACAAAACGTATATAATGCCTTTTATGGTCGAGATGCCGGTACAAATTAAATGGTCTTGATGGAATAAACTGATAGTTAAGTATAAATATTATTATTTGAAATTTAGAAGTTAAAATATGATAAAATTAGTGTGTCCGTTCTTTCCACACGTTAGTCATAATATTCAGATTAGTAGTCTCCATGATTTATTTCTCTTATATTGGCTCTGAGACGGATTGATGAGAATACTAAATATGAGTGAATCATCTTTTACCACCTAATACAAATTAAATAGCTAATAACTTTTAGCATCGAGATTATGCCCTACTAAAGAGTATCAAATACAAAAGCTCCCTAAATGTACTTGGTTTCACTTTACAGTGAATTTTATTAAATCTCCCTATTTTCCCGCGTTTTATTAGTGTGGACGATAATATCATTTATCTCAAGAGATTTAGTATCATTTTTATATTAACACAGTGAGTTTTTACATGAGAAAATCAAGTGATTAATGAGATATTTTAAACCTACTAAAAATTGATCTAAAAATTTGTTGAAATAAATATTTATATAGACACCAACTGTAGGGTTATTTTCTCACGCTATATCTTCGAATGTTATGTTTAGTGAATCTACAACATCATTCCATCAATTCAAAACTTATTTGATTTTGGAGGAAGCTTGTTACATTCTTTTCCTGTGTTCAAAAGTAATAATTTTACTCCATGCAATATTTTCTTTATGTTATTCATATATTTAATATAGCTGACACTCCAAGAAATTGAGTAATAGACTTTGAATATTATCTGAAACAATAAATAGATAATTATCGAAATAGACGCACGTGAAGTAAAAAAGTCAGTTTATTATTTCGTCACAAAAGTACCGAAATCATTTATCGGTTCTAAAATTGGACCAATTTCGAAGTAAAAGAAAAAGCTCTATTAGTTTATCAATTTCGTAAAAGTATTAAAGTAATTAATCATATATAACTTCGCATGTTACATTGATTGACGATGTAAATTATTTATATTACTTCACTTTTTTTTATTGTGGTATAGTAAATATTTTTTTTATTATATTACTTCACTTTTTTGGTAAATTATTTATATTTACTTTTACTTTTACTATGTTATTATTTAAATTTATCGAAGTCTTTTATATTATATTACTCCATCATTTATTTGTAATATAAAAGTAATTGACCATATTTTACTATAACATAATTTTAATTGAACAAATATATATATCACAATATGTTACCACAACATAATATTTTTCATCACCAAAATTGAACAAATATGTCATAAATATCTATCAAATACAATCCAAAACCTAAAAGTGTAAAAAAAAAACCATCTTTATCCAAAAACTTTTATATCCATAAATCTATAAATACAAAACTTTTGTTGAACAAATAGAAATGTTACTGATTTGGGATATATTGAGGGGACGTCATGTGACAATGTGATAGTTGAAAAGTTATCATGTGGCCACCTCTCTATCACATGAGGACCCGCTAGGGAGGTCCAAGGGGTTATTAAAGACCCAAGCAGGATGGGGCAATTATAATTCAACTCGGCTAGGCCCAAGCGACCCAAGCTCCTGCTTGCGGGGAATATGATTAGTACTGCTCAGATGGGAGGACCAACCTGACCCGACCGATGGAACTTAGCCTACAGAATTCCATAATCATGGGGGATATTCCCTAGGCGGGGAAGCCAACGTAGCCTGCCCGAGAGGGCTTGGCCTCTAAGGTACTTGAAGATATTCTTCTATGAGGCATAATTAAGGTTAAGGCGCCACCAGACTATGAAAAGGTTATATTGATTAGAAAGATAGGAAATGCTAGGAAATGCTAGTACATAAAACGATGGGAATAATGAGAATTATAAAGAAAGGGTCATTAATCTCCAATAAATGACAATAATGAGGGTCATAAAGAAGACACCATTGAGGATAGAGGTAGAAAATGAAGAATATAAAATGGGCAAAGGAGCCTTGGAGAAAAGGTCCAAAATTTACAAAAAAAAAAAAAAACTCTTCTTCTCTTTATTAATTTTGAACTCTGACTTCTGATTTGAACGTCAGAGTGGCATCGCCGGGATACCTCCCGGCGCCATTCTAATGTTCTTCTCTCCTATTCAGACAATCCCCCCACCGAGCCACCCGCCACATCACCGAGAGTCATACATCCTTACTGTCAACTTCCGGAACAATTACACTGGCAATGTAAGATTTCCAAACCCTTACATCTTTAACATCTCTATAGATTTTTCACTTGTTTGTAGGAAACTACTCATCCCCTCCAAGGAGATTTGTCAAAAACTTATTTAGCTTATAGATTTATGATTAAAAATAATGATCAATTAACTTTTTTTAAAAAAAATAGAGTTGACCAAAGATGACATATAATTTATTTATCTCTTCAATTGTAATTGCAGATTAAAATTGGCAAGAAAGCAACTCTCCTTGTGGCTTCTTGGGAGCATTCCATCTTACTCTTCAAGCTCCTACATGAACATTTAGATCTTAATCTTGAGATTCTAATATCAAATTAGTAACTTGAAAATATATGAATGCGGGAGATTAAATTTAACACAATGCTTAAAAAAAAATTACAACTTAATATTTTCAATCCCATCAACTACAATATTAAATTTCCTTGTCAGCATACACATTTTTGCACACTAATATCTTCTCTTTTTTAAAATCTAAACAACAAGGCAGCATAAGCAAAGCTATCAGTATGAGGAAAATGAAATTAGAGAAACATATAATGAAACCACCACCAAGTGATTCTTTCATCAGGAAGACAACGTTATTCTTTATCAGAGTAACTTCTAGTGGAATGAAACGGACACATTCCTAATACTATAAAATAGGATAGCATCATCATAACTACAAGCAAAGATTTGTAAATGCCAGCACTTCTACGTTACTAAGCAAATATAGATAAACAATGTACCATGAAAGAAACTCTATATTTTGTTATTCAGGAACTACATTGTCAAATTAATACTGATATTGCATGTTAAGAACCCAAGACTCGAAGTCTTGATTTTTTTTTCATGTCTTAGCAGTAATGATTTTACAGGACAACCAATTTTCCTTTACTCAACCCCTAAGTTGTCCTCTAATTTGTATTTGTTCAGGAAAACATCCTGCTAAAAAAAAACCTGGTCTGATGAGACTGCAAGAAAAATATAACCCCAAGGTATAACAAATCATCCTACAACCAAGAATATTCAAATATTATGGACCAAATTAACATAGGAGCAAACCCTTATACGGCTTGCCAAAAGAAATACTATGCCTTAGCTAATCGATGCCGCTTCACATGGCCGTGTACTTGTAAGCATAGTGATTTTCAATGAGAACAGAGCCGAAAATTACTAATGTCACCTGCACGGCCCACATTAAATTCTGTTGTTGGCATGTGAAGCTTATGCAAGGAAGAGTGCAAAGAATGTAATCACTAAAGACAGAGGTGAAATAAGAAATTAACAAAGTAAATAAAGCAAGTAAAATTCAAACTCCACCTGATCAATAAACTGACCCTGCTTAACTAGGTTGTAACATAAAGCATTAAAAATACCATTTGCCAAAAATTTTAAATTCTGTTCCAATGACACAATAAGGATACCAACTTCTGGTTTGATTCTATGCTCCAAACCGCTGCCATATTGTTGTTCCATTCAAATTGTTTCTTTACTGAATATGATACTCTGTATTTTTTTTTTCTAGGATAGGATAAAAGATCAAACAAATGCTCTCAAATCCCATAAGCTGATCTAAACCAAGCTTGAGGTTGATTGCAAATTGTTTCTCTGCTGGAGATCGAGGCCTCACTATGTAAGTCCTCCTGTACTCATACTGCCTCCTTGTTGCACCTCTAAATAGGAGAGAAGAAATGTAATTAAATTGAAAAGCAACAAATGGACATGTCAGGAAACTCCACCAAATAAAGTAGTATGAATATCTAATTGAGTGAAAAGCAAGCTCAATATAAACTACAGCAATTCAAGATAAGTAGGGCACAAGACATAATTAGTCATATGATGAAATAGGAAAGAAATATACTCAACAGAAGCAAAATCCAAAGCTAGCATAGAAAGATATTGATTTCAAACACAAAAACCAGTAACTAATGTGTCCACCTCCAGGCCGGCATTCAGCATCGCAGGTCCATGCAACTTAGGCCCCAGGAAATTCCGACTCGATAGCGGCAGAAGCACAATCAATGCTCCTGGCTCAACCACTCCATCTATAGGCGAAACACAGTCGATATGTCGTTCCCACCCTTGTCAGCAGGCGAAATCGTCCAACTCAAGCCTTCGGGGTTCTTACCACGTCGGTCGGAAGGACAAGTGCCATTTGCCCCCGTCCCTCGGGTCGGAAGGAAGCGGGAAGAGGATGAATAGGAAGGAGAAGGGGAGAGCGATCCCTTTTGCCCTAGCTCGTGGTGCCGATGGGAGACAGTTATGAGGGCGGCGGGGGGTCAGCCTCGGGCTAGAAGTCCGCGCAATCTTCGAGCGTGAAGACAGCGAATGAGGGAGGTCGGAGGCATCGATGACACTGTGGAGGGGCGAGAAGAATTAGTCGGTGGGGGAAGATGGGTGAGGAGAGTCCTCGCGTCGGGCATCGCCAACCCATACACCAAAACATCAAATTTAAATCCATAAATTAAATCTCATACCAAATTTAATATGAGAATAATACCTCCTCAAATATGACAATGCTATTCCTCCACAGCATATTTGTTGTTCTAATTTTTTTTATATTTAAAAAATCTTAATATATTATATAATCAATAAAATCAAATATAATACATATTATAAATAAAAATTAATTTATAATTATTATTTTCTCTTATAAATATATTAATTATTTATTATAAATATAAATTAAAGGTATATAATAGTATATTTTAATTTTATTATGCATATTTATAAAAATTTAATTTATTAAAAAATTTATTTATAATATATTTAATTATAATTACATTTAAAAATTATATCACTAATTTCAAAAAAAAAATATAATAAAATATTTAAAATTTTGATATATATAATAAATAAGTGTGTGATTTTCATAATCTTGTATTTTTAATTAAGTATCATTGTCTGTTGTAAATAAAAATTAGTAATATATTATATCTTAATTGTGTGTGATTTTATAATATTCTAATATTTATTATTTGGATGTAAAATTTTAAAAAATTAACTTATTAAATATAAATGAAATATTAATTTTAAATATAATAATTATCATAAAAAGATTACTAAATTAAAATGTAGGTTGATAATTAAATTATGAATAAGACAAAATAGAATATTCTAATGAATATTACTTTTTGGTGTGATGTGGTGTGAGTGGGTTCGAGCTGAAATAGTGTTTGATATTGAAATTGTATCATTTTAGTATGAAATTGACACCAAATATAGTATTTTGGGTTGGAAATGATCTTAGTGGAGATATGTGATATAGGAAGAAATCGAAGGCTCAACCTAAAAAAGCAGAAATTATTAAGAGGAAAAAAAATTTAAACCGATTTAAACTTATTACTTCAGTATCTAGCATATCAATTTATTTGATAATTTATTACTTCATCCAATATATAAAACGAAATAAAATATCAGATAAAATTATAAATAAAATCCGTATTTTTAAATCTACGAAGTATAAAATGATATTTACGGTATCAAATTTATTATCGAAATTTAATAGCATATATTACTCCGTAATTAATAATTACTGAAGTAAAGAATGACGAAGTCTATCAACAAAATTCACATAGTGTGCGATAGTAATCATGAGATACATTTATCACGTTAAGAAAGAGTCGAATCTCGATAAAAACCATAAAAATACCCTCTCCTATGGGGATATATCATCTATAGTTTTCTTATTTAACTCTCTATAGGTGGTCATAGAACAGTCCGTGTAAGGCATCCAAGGTCAACATATAACTTTTTACTGCATTTATAGACTTAACATACTATATGTAAAAAGATCATCAAATTGTTCATAAATCATAATTGGTAGGCTTCATTTAAACGTTTTTCTTCTCATAAAGGTAAATCCACTACCTTAACGACCCCCCTAGTGTTGATGCAGTCTGACCCGATTGTTATTTTGGTGTTGATACCGATTTAAGTTTGGTTGAGTAAATTCGGCTTAAGTCCTGGTCGGGGACTGGGCATGAAATCCCGGTGAGTGAAGCTGGATCCTGGTAAGTGAAGCTAGGTGACTGAAATCCCGGTGAGTGAAGCTGGGTCCTGGTGAGTGAAGCCAGGTGACAGAAACCCCGGTGAGTGAAGCCGGGTCCTAGCGAGTGAAGCTAGGTGACTGAAATGCCGGTGAGTGAAGCCGGGTCCTAGCGAGTGAAGCTAGATGAAGGAAACCCTGGTGAGTGAAGTCAGGTCCTAGTGAGTGAAGCTAGGTTGAATGAAGTCCCAGTGAGTGAAAGTCCCAGTGAGTGAAGCTGGGCACGGAGTCTTGGTCCGGGGGACTGAGCATGAGTCAGAGAAGGCTAGGGAGCTTGGTCTCGGGACTTAGGGTTGAATTGGTCAGAGCTGGATCGGTCTGGAGACCGATCAGGGAGTTGGCACTAACTCCTGGTTGTGGATCGGTCTGGTGACCGATCCAGCGCGTCTGACCGTTCTGGTGAACTATCAGAGAGAAATCAGAATCCTTCTGTATGGTTTCTGATCGTTCTGGTGAATGATCAGAAAAGGGATCAGAAGGAGGCTAGGAGAAAGGTCCAAGTGACCTGATCGGTCATTTGGACCGATCAAAGCTCGCCTGGACCGATCAGGATGGGTCCTAATCAGTCCAGTGGTGGCCTTATCGGTCACCATGACCGATCAGGGCACAACCTGATCGATCACCTAACCTGATCGGTCAGGTGACCGATCAGGGCCTTTGGTTGTGGGTAATGACTTGAAAGCCCAGCTAGGTGATGGATCGATCAGTGTGACCGATCCACGATCCCTGATCGGTCAGTGTGACCGATCAGGGAGCCACTGGATCGATCAGGCAGGAGCCTGATCGATCAGGACCTTCACTGATCGGTTAGGGTGACCGATCAGTGTCTGAACTTTAATTTGAAAACGTTGTCAGACTTCTGATAACGCTCTGATCTCGCACTGAATTCTTCTGATACCTGCTGATTTCCTTTTGATTTGCTTTGCTAATCCTCTGATGAGTTTGCAGGTGAGACAGGGAAGACTTAAACCAAGGAGGGTCAACTGGAGACTTTCACTTCGGTCAGGTTTGTCCGTTTTCCCTTCACAGGTTTCAACGGTTTCTGGCGTGGCTGGCGACTGACGGAGGCTCAGCTGAAGAGGTCTTCAGTGGACTGAGCGCTCAGTGGAGTCAGTGGGTCAAGCTATGGCTCAGTGGGTGCTGATGAAGCCTGGCGATGGTGAGCAGGAGTTAAGAAGAAGCTGGGAAGCAGAGGAGTGAAGCAGAGAACAGACAGAAAACTTGAGGAGTTTGGCTGGGTTGTTTTGAGCTCTCTGTATAGCTTCGTGCTTAAGTGTTCCTGCTACATTTGTGTGAGGGTTCCTCTTGTGATCTCCTGTACTCAATCTCATATCATCTTGAGACGATTGTGGGGAGGTTTCTCCACTGAGAAGGAGGCTCTATTCTATCCGGAGTTCTGGGGCTTGATCTGCCTGTAATATAAAAGTAGCAATATTAACATGCACCAAAGCAGTAGACAATAAATATAGATGCAGGAATCTGATAAGAAAAACACAGAGTTAGGGATAGTTATCCGGTTGAAGCGCTGGCGTGCCGACTGTCTTTAGAGAATTGATTGCCGCCCTACGGTGCAAAGGCTCCCGGTAAAACTCCCCCAAGATCCGACAACCACGCTGCGTTCGTAGGTGCACTCCAAAACGAACGCTGCCCTCGGAGACAACCTCAGATCGCACTAGGCGAAGCCTCAAGACCCAAAACCAAACCGACCGAAGAAGAAAGGCGAACGCTGCCTTTGGAGAAGAAAGGCGCGCAGAGAGAGAAGGAGAGAAGAAAGCACAGTGAATTTCTGCTTCTTCCTCTTCTCCTTTTATAGATCCGAAGAGGCAAACCTTTGCCTCTTCTGTCTGAGGAAACGCGACCCGTGAAGAATCGCGTCGAGCGCCGCTGGGAAGGGAGGGCGCGGTTTCTCACAAAAAGGAATAATAAAAATAAATAAATAAAAGGAAAGAAATAATAAAACCAAACCAAATTGGTTTAGAATCAAACCGAACCGAAATCTGCAAAACCAAACCGGGCCGCCCGCAAGCACGAGGCTCACAGGCTGGGGATTTGCACCCCCCCTGCGAGCGATAATCGCGTGCGTCGCGCCCGGTTTATGGATTTCCGGCCCAGACCCCCTGAAACCACCTGGTTTGGGCTCAACCCGCGCATGCGTGTAGGTCCCCCTAAGCCATCTAAGCATGGAAGGAATGCCTTGATATATAAGGCATTCCAACTCCAATAGCTTAGCAATGTGGGACTAAACTTCCTTCAATATAATTTGAAATTCTAAAGAAAACCAACAATCCCCCACAAATTTCAAATTATAATAAATAAATAAAACAGGTCTTGAGGCTTTGTCGTAATGAGCTTTCAGTGAAAATACCTTCCGGTTTGAATTTTCACCTAAGTAAACCAATCTTATTCACACAGGTTTGAAGTGAACTAAGTCTTGAACTTAAACCTTTAATATGTGAAAATCAATTGGCAACAACTCATCACAGGCGACGGTTGAATCCTTCTGGGTTGGTGCATTACGGCCATGCCACCGAATCTTGTTTCATAAGTGTTAAGGAGAGTTGCCCAGACCCCCCACACTGCGGCCTCACAGTTACACTTACATAGGTGAGTTCTCCAAGGATGTACTGCAAGCATCCTGTCATAAAGACCTCGAACTCATTAAGAGTCTTAAGCTCATCCTTACTAGCAGTCAAGCATCTATCCAGGGAAGAGACTTTGAGATTATATCTCAATCAATTTATGCTTACGATTCACCCTTATAGCTTGTTTATACCACATTGAACCTACTTCTTGGGATCTCCAATCAGATAGGTTGGGTTGCCGCTATAGATGAAACCAGAATAGGCCTCAGTCCCATTCCCTTACTGGATCTCTTGATTTTCTCAGAATCAAGTTCTTTTGTGAGTGGATCAGCAATATTGTCTTTTGAACTTACAAAGTCCAATGACACCACTCCGAGAGACACTAGCTCACGAACAGACTTCAATCTTATTCGTACATGTCTCTTCTGTTTCTGGTTATACTTGGAGCTTCTAATCTGAGCTATTGTTGTTTGATTATCACAGTTCACTGAAATAGGAGGTATTGGCTTCACAATCAAGGGAATCTCAGTAAGAAGACCCTTAAGCCAATCAGCTTCAGTTACTGTGGTATCCAAAGCACACAATTCTGCCTCAGCTGTAGAACGGGATATGATCGTCTGTTTAACAGACCTCCAAGCAACTGCACCGCCTCCAAGTGTAAAAACATAGCCAGTAACGCCTTTACACTCAGCGGTGTCAGCTATCCAACTGGCATCACTATATCCCTCCAGGACTGCAGGGAACCTCCCATAGCACAAGCCCAAGGATATAGTACCCTTTAGGTATCTGAGTACTCTGTCTAATGCATCCCAATGTGTTCTGTCCGGACAGCTGGTAAACCTGCTCAATTTAGTTATAGCAAACGAAATATCAGGTCTAGAACAATTTGCCAAATACATTAGACTACCAATTATTTGGGAATATCTTAATTGAGACACAGCTACGCCACTCTTATTCTTGTGGAGAGTCTTTGAAGGATCATAGGGTGTGACTACAGATTTTATGTGGCTATAGCCATATTTCTCTAACACTTTCTCAACATAGTGTGCCTGAGAAATTGCTATTCCATCAGTTGAGCGAGTCAACTTCAGCCCTAAAATCACATCAGCACAACCCATATCCTTCATATCAAACTTACCACTTAAGAGAGCCTTGGTCTCGTTAATAATTGAAAGGTTAGATCCAAACAGTAAAATATCATCTACATATAAACATAAAATGATATATTTATCACCTTTCATTTTAGTATATACACATTTATCAGAGTCATTAATTTCAAAGCCAAATGATAGCATAGCTCTATCAAATTTTTCGTGTCATTGCTTTGGGGCTTGTTTCAAACCATAAAGAGATTTTACTAACTTACAGACTTTATTCTCACTTCCAGAAACTACATATCCCTCTGGCTGATCCATATATATCTCTTCTTCGAGATCTCCATTAAGAAATGCCGTTTTGACATCCATTTGATGAACCTCAAGATGATATATGGATGCCAGTGCTATCAATACTCGGATTGTAGTAATTCTAGTAACAGGGGAATAAGTGTCAAAATAGTCAATCCCTTCCTTCTGTTTGAATCCCTTAGCAACCAGGCGGGCTTTGAACTTATCTGCTGACCCATCAGGTTTTAACTTCCTCTTAAATACCCATTTACATCCAATGGTGGTGCAACCAGGAGGCAAATCCACTAACTCCCAAGTGGCATTAGAGATAATAGAGTCCATTTCATTTTTAATGGCTTCTTTCCAGTGCTTAGCTTCAGGAGAAGCCATAGCATCTCTATATGTCACAGGGTCACCTTCTATATTATAGGTGATAAAGTCTTGGCCTAAATCTTTAGACACACGTTGCCTCTTACCCCTTCTCAATTCTGTACACTCACTAGATTCATCTAATCTAGAGTGACTTGAGGAAGGTACACCCACTAAGGATAATGGGACCTCTATGGAGGCAGTGTCATCTCTAGTAGGAGTACTAGAGATAGACTAAGGTGTTCTAGTCTTTATAGGAAATATATCCTCAAAGAATGTAGCATCACGAAGTTCTACAATAGTGTTTGCATCTATTCCAGAAATTTCTGATTTAATAATCAGAAACCTATATGCAGAACTATTCTGAGCATAACCCAAGAAGACACTATCTACAGTCTTCGGACCAAGTTTTTTCCTTTTATGTTCAGGTACTAGCACTTTTGCAAGGCACCCCCACACTTTAAGGTATTTCAAACTTGTCCTTCGACCTTTCCAAAGTTTATATGGGCTTTTATCCCTTGACTTCATAGGTACTCTATTTAACACATGACAAGCAGTGTATAGAGCCTCCCCCCACAAGAAATTGGGTAACCCAGAACTTCCTAACATGGAATTAATCATATCTTCAAGGGTTCGATTTTTGCGTTCTGCTACACCATTAGATTGAGGACTATATGGAGCAGTGACCTCATGAACTATACCTGAATCTTGACAGAATTTTTGAAACAGGTTTGAGGTGAACTCTCCACCCCTATCAGACCTTATCCTCTTAATGGTTTGGTTTGTTTGATTTTCAGCTTCAGATTTGAAAATCATAAATTTATCTAAAGCTTCATCTTTAGTTTTCAGCAAATAAACATAGCAATAACGAGAGTAATCATCAATGAAGGTAATGAAATACCTTTTATGGTCTCTCGTTATTAAACCGTTAAACTCACAACAGTCAGTATGAATTAATTCTAAAATATTAGAATTTCTATCAACTGATTTGAAGGGTTTACGGGGCTGTTTATATTGCACACAAACTTCACATTTTTTCTTATCATTTATGGCATACTTAGGAATCATGTCAAGATTCATCATCCTTTTTATAGTTTGAAAATTAACATGTCCTAATCTATCATGCCACACATCATAAGACTCAATGTTATAAGAACAACCAATATCACTAATTTTATTCATAATTGTATTTTCAACATTGAGTTTAAATAAACCTTCATTAAGGTAACCCTTTCCAATAAAGGTTCCTAAATGTAACAATACAACTTTATTACATTTGAAGTTTAGCTCGTAACCAGCACGAACTAATTTTGACCCGCTAATCAAATTCCGTCGGACCGCTGGAACATGATGCACCTCATGCAGTGACAGGACCTTCCCTGAGGTAAATCTCAAGTCAACTCGTCCAATCCCTAACACTCTGGCTGCAGAATGATTCCCCATGGTTACGGAAGTGCCTTCAATTACCTGATAAGTAAGGAAGGCAGAGCGATCAGCACAACAGTGCACATTAGCACCTGTATCAACTAACCACTCATTGGGTTGATAAATCAAATTTAGTTCGGGGTTAATGGAAACGAACCCATTGCTGGTGCTGGTCACAACATTGACCTGTGCCTTGGTGTTGGGTACATTGCCTTGGTTCTTCTTCTTGTCCTTCCGTTCAGGACAGAATTTGGCAAAATGTCCAACTTGCCCACAAGCCCAGCACGGCCTAGTCCCATGCTTCTTCTGAACCTTTGGTTTGGGTTTCATTTTGTTCTTCATTTTTTGGTTTTTGAATTTGTTCTTGTCAGAAGAGACCACTACATTTGCCTTTGGAGCAAATTCCATAGGTATCCCCTTATCATCATCCTTATGTTGCTTCCGATGTTCTTCCTCGATATTTAAGGCTATCATTAAATCTTCAAGAGAGATTTTACCTCTCCTGTGTTTAAGTGTCATGCCAAAATCTTCCCAACTCGGAGGCAACTTTTCGATGATAGACAAGACTTGAAGTTTCTCGGGTATCGGCATATCTCCCTCAGCAAGACCGTGAATCAAAATTTGAAATTCATGGGTCTGCTCAATGACAGATTTACCCTCAACCATTTTGAAGTTTAAGAACTTCCCCACGGTGTACTTCTCTAAACCAGAGTCCTCGGAGTTATATTTTTTATCCAAAGATTTCCATAACTCTTTGGCCGAGGTTGTAGAGCAGTACACATCAAATAGTGCGTCCGAGAGGGCAGACATGATTCTCCCATGGCAGAGATAATCCCTCTGTTTAAACCTCTCGGTAGAAGCACTACGGGCAGGTTCTTCTTCATCAGTTGAAGGAGGATCTGATTCTATAACGGAGAAAAGCCCCAGCGTTGTAAGCCAAAATTTCATTCGTTGTTGCCAACGTTTGAAATTTTGCCCGGAAAACCTCTCGGGTTTGGCGCTAGCCTCATCAGACCCCGACATTCTAACATTTAACATGTCTACTTAGGTACAATCAATTCTCTAAAATTGTAATATAAAAGTAGCAATATTAACATGCACCAAAGCAGTAGACAATAAATATAGATGCAGGAATCTGATAAGAAAAACACAGAGTTGGGGATAGTTATCCGGTTGAAGCGCCGGCGTGCCGACTGTCTTTAGAGATTTGATTGCTGCCCTACGGTGCAAAGGCTCCCGGCAAAACTCCCCCAACATCCGACAACCACGCTGCGTTCGTAGGTGCACTCCAAAACGAACGCTACCCTCGGAGACAACCTCAGATCGCACTAGGCGAAGCCTCAAGACCCAAAACCAAACCGACCGAAGAAGAAAGGCGAACGCTGCCTTTGGAGAAGAAAGGCGCGCAGAGAGAGAAGGAGAGAAGAAAGCACAGTGAATTTCTGCTTCTTCCTCTTCTCCTTTTATAGATCCGAAGAGGCAAACCTTTGCCTCTTCTGTATGAGGAAACGCGACCCGTGAAGAATCGCGTCGAGCGCCGCTGGGAAGGGAGGGCGCGGTTTCTCACAAAGAATCAAACCGAACCGAAATCTGCAAAACCAAACCGGGCCGCTCGCAAGCACGAGTCTCACAGGCTGGGGATTTGCACCCCCCCTGCGCGCGATAATCGCGTGCGTCGCGCCCGGTTTATGGATTTCCGGCCCAGACCCCCTGAAACTACCTGGTTTGGGCTCAACCCGCGCATGCGTGTATGTCCCCCTAAGCCATCTAAGCATGGAAGGAATGCCTTGATATATAAGGCATTCCAACTCCAATAGCTTAGCAATGTGGGACTAAACTTCCCTCAATATAATTTGAAATTCTAAAGAAAACCAACACTGCCGACGATCAAGGGATCACCCACCTCACAGGCACGCCAAGGAGTAGGGGCAAGTTATCCCCGAACCTTGTATATCGTTGTGTTAGCGTCTGATTGGTTTGCTTCCCTTCTCTGTTTTGGTTGTCTGTTATTTTCTGCTTCTGTATTGTTTCCGCTGCTGCTAACCCTAAGTGTAAAAAAGTTCAAAAGAGGCGAATAGTTTAAGCTGTCTGTCTATTCACTCCCCCCCCCCTCTCTAGCCATCCAAGGTCCAACACCTAGAGCTGGCGCCACAGATATAGAGAGAGGTTAATTCAGGTACACAGGCACTAGGCGCAAGATGGGGTGAAATTTGGTTATCACTTTCCGAGAATTGATCCCTGACTATTATGTTAGAGATGTCGTGCGTCCACCGCCTACGCTACCCCCTAAGGGCAACGTTTTTCGTCTTATTTGGTGGCAAAAAAAAAGAGAATCACTCGCCCCCAGTGCCCCCGCCAACCCGTCCCAGGGCCAACACGGAGAAGGTAAATCACAGGAGCTACTAGCCCGGATGCTATGGCGAGTGCATGAGGAGGGTAGGCATACTGACTTTGCCAGGATTTGACCCCCAGACCTCTTGGTGGCAACACCCACGTACTAACCATCAGTCCATCCCGTGGGGACAAAAATAAAGGCATTTTCTTCTTATGAATATATTAGAGGAGGAGAAGAATAAATAGATCTTCACATTGTGGGGTTTTTATTTAGGCAACTCTACTAGCCAAAAGATATAGGCATTTTGTAAGTCTAACATCGACCTTATCAACCAAGAAAATAGCCATCTCATATAGTTGTCGTCAAACGATGGTAAGATCTTTGGAGTCGTCTACTTTAATACTCTGTTTACCTAAAGGAGTCGATGATGGATGGAACAAACAAACTAAGGGCATGAGAAGATAATGGAAAGGGAAAGAAATCTCTTCCTTTGCATGATTGTTTGCCTTGATTGAGGAAGGTGGGTATATGCGGCGTAATTTTGTTAATGAAAAATGCACATGCGTCATTTTTTTTTGTATATGATGTAATTTTATGAGAAAAAGGGTGCATACATTATTTTTTTATATATGATATAATTTTATGAATGAAAAGGAGTACATGCATCATTTTTTATCTATCCATTATTTTTCGCTCGATTTTGGGATGATCGATTTTGGCTCAGAGGGATTATATTTCTCTTCCCTCTTTAAATTTTAATAAAGTAAAAAAAGAAAATATTTCCACAGCAAAAACTTTTTCTTAATTTTACTATTTGCTCTTCCAAGTAAACAGAGCATAAAGAGCAACATGAGAGTTTGACAAAATGAGGCTCGATGATGACCCTAATGTAGGGTACGTATTACTTCCATTGCATGCTCTTGACACGAGTAATACACTATAATAATTTTATTATTCATCTTTGTGTAGGATATTCTGTTCACATTAAACAGGATCGAATTCTAGGGATTTTATCATCCACAGACATTTCGTCATGGACTTGTCACATGTGCTCCTATTGAACCTCCTTTTATATGACATTGAGTCATTGTAAGAAGCCGCTAATACGATGGTTTTAAGTTTTTTTATTGTTCAGTTTTTGTGAGAGAAATTTCAAATGTTGGGATTTAAGACTTGAAAAGGATGGTCATCATGCTTGATAAAGAGTGAGACATGTGATATTATAACCAAGTAGTAAATTTATTCATTAACCAAATATAAGGTGTGATTTATATTATAAGTGACTTTACTTTTTAGCAAAGATTATTACGTTCATCTCAGGCGTTTCTCACAATCTGTCTTTAAAGTATGTGAAGTGAGATAAATTACGAGATCAATTTATAACTGCCTGTTAAATGACTAGGGGTGAGAAATCTTTTCTCCGAAGATATGTCTCCACCGGGAATAAGTGACTTAACTCTTGCTTTATATGGCTATCTAATAATTAAGTAGGCCAAACTTTCTCCTAAAGATGGTATTTACCTGTATGTTTGGATGTTTATATAGCTTTAATTAGGAATGTCAGTTAAGTTTTGTTACAAAATTATATTTAATCCATTTCTATAAGTATGATAGTGTTGTTTGAATAAAGAGCTATATTTATCAAATATAGTTAGTAATTTTGAATTAGTTTATGATCATATTTTGTTCTGATTTGAATCTACATCAAGTTCATAGTAATTGCATATTGTTGAGTTAGTTATCTACGATTCTTAAACTCAACTAGATCAATGAACCTAGCCTAAGATATATTAACTCTAATAACTATTAAGTAAAATATACAATTCAATTCTAGTCATGATGATAATTCAATATTAATTACTCTAGACTAATGGAATTGATCTAAAATTAACTAATCGTTGCTATCTGATTATTTAGCACAACATAGTTTTATGATTTTAGTTATTTGTTGATGATGGATCAGTATAGGAGGATCCAATTTTTAATGGATCATAATTTTTTTACTCCGAAATTGAAAATAGGCTTTGCTCACGCTACACATATATAGTTTTTTCATATATCTATATTTGTTATGGGGATCATTTTTTATTCAAAAAATATCGTTTAGGACCTTTTTAGAGGATCAGAACATCTTTTTTCTATTTTTAGAAATTTTTAATTTTATGGTTTTATGGTATTTTTGGCATATCAAGTATTTATAGGTGAGGGTTTGTCTATATAAGTGTCTTGTTTAGCTATTTGAAGGATGATCCTCTATTCTTAATAAAATTTTCTTTTTTGATAAAGCCTAGAGAACAGTTGATTTCTCTTCATTTGTAATAGTTTCTCTTCTCGCTTTCTCTCGAAATCCACTTTCTTATCAGTCCAGAGGATAATCACTATCTTCTTCGACATCACTTGACCTATGATCTATATAATGAAATAGAAGAATACGACCGCAATGGTAAATTAACCCGACAATATACGTTTAATGATATATAGACTTAAGGATGCTCCTATGCTCAATAAACAAAAATTGTGAATTATCAAAAGTTTCAAATGAACAAGCAAGTTTGTATTATGAAACTAAACAATCAATCAAATAATGTTTAAAATATAAAAATTTTAAATAATTAAACAAGCTTGAATTAAAAATTTAATAATATCTAAACATACCAAGCTCAAGTCAATTTAAACCAAGCTCAAGTCATGTTTGAACCAAGCTCATGCTTGTAAAAAAGAGGCCAAGTCAAGCTCGAACAATATTTCAACGACTTGATTCATTTTAAATTTGGTTTAGTTTGACTCAGTTACTTTATCAAACAAACTAAAACACAATAAAACTTAGCTCGGCCAATCTAATTTACAACCCTACCTATCGTGATTTCTCAATCATGCCATGTGCCACCTAAATAGAGTAACTCATCGGATGAGGGAAAGAGAGTTGATGAACGGCCCATGAGGGATAGTTCATTAGAGTGAAAGTGGTGGGTTGAAGCAGAGTGGATGAGTAATGGTGATGGATGCTTCGATGGGGTAGTGAAGTGGTAGGTCAGAATTGAGAGCATGCCTTCACTTGAGTGAAGTGGTTCATCCTCAGCGATGGCACATGTTGCACGCAATGAGCTCGAGCGAGCCTAGTTGTCTAATTCAATCACAAGTAGTAGCTTCTTGCTTTAAATTCATCATTCTTGACGTACACATGCATTCAAAAAAAATTCATCTTGTCCTTGGTACTTAACCGTCAATTATAAGCTAACTCTTTGATTTATCTTTTCTTTATATAATTTGAGACGGATTACGAAAAACGTCCCGAACGAACTTAATTACCTTTTACTGCTTTAAATTCATCATCTCCCATCCATGGAGGGCAGATCTTCTGTCCCACAAAAGCCCGTTATCCCGCCCGTCCCATTTCCCGACGACGCTCCGGGAGTTGTCCGATCGTCGATCGGGCACCACCGACGGCCTCCGGCCGCCGCTTTGAACAAAACTATACTCTGGGGGTACAGTGAACCCGTCGGGATCACCGCAATTGCAATCTCGTTGGATTCACAGTCGAATCCGACGAAATTGCAATTGCAACAATTCCAACGATTTATCGTTCTTCTAGGATATAATTTGATTCAGTACGACGATCAAAATATATCGGTGGTATCCGATCGACGATCAAACAACTCATCAACGATCATGGAAGGGGGAAACAAACAGGACAGTGAACTTTATGGGAAGGATCCCGTTCGTCATCCATGTCACAAAAGGAAAAGCGCAAGAACCACTTTATCTTCTTTTATCTTTTACATCATTAATTCTTCTCTTCCAATTAAACCCTAAACTCAAGCAAAGAATCTATTCCATCCCCAAACAAACATGATACATAGAAAGCCTCTTCTTCTTCTTCTTCTTCATTGTCCTTCGTCAACGATGGCTGAGGCCGCCCCCTTCCTTCTCCGGCTCAACAATGGCCTCTCCTCTATGATCTCTGTGTTGCTGCTACTGCTGCCGGCCTTTCTCCGTACAGCTGCTGCCTCAACATCCTGCCGCTCCTACTGCGGCAACCTGACGGTGGACTACCCCTTCGCGCTGCGGCCGGGGTGCGGCCACGGGGGCTTCCGTGAGCTCCTCTACTGCATCAATGGCGTGCTGATGCTGCACATCGCCTCCGGCTCCTACCGGGTCCTCGACATCGACTACGCCTACGCCGGCCTCACCCTCCACGACCCCGCCATGTCCGACTGCTACTCCCTCGCGCGCTCCCCGGACGGCCTGGGAAACGGCTTCGAGGTGGAGGCGTGGCGGGCGGCCTACCTCCGCCCCGACCCCGACAACGTCTTCATGCTCATCGGCTGCCGGCCGGACTCGCCGCTCTTCCAGGGCTTCCCCGCGCCAGCCCGCGGGGGCCGCCGCCACTTGCCCTGCCGCAACGTCTCCGGAATGGGGTGCGAGGAGTACTACCGGTGCCCGGCGTGGGAAGGCGAAGGGCAGCCGAGGGCGGGGGAGGCGGCCTACGGGTCGCCGGTGGGGCCGCCGCAGTGTTGCGCGCTGGAGTTCGGCGCCATCAGGGCCATCAACGTGAGCAAACTGAGGTGTGAAGGCTACAGCAGCGCGTACAGCTTGGCGCCGGTGAGGGCCGCCGGGCCGGGGGCGTGGGCCTACGGCATCCGGGTGGCCTACTCGCTGCCGGCGGACCAGGAGGGCTTCTGCGGAGCGTGCCAGGCCACCGGCGGAGTGTGCGGGTACGACCAGGAGACCAACGCCGATCTCTGCCTTTGCGGCCGTTTCAACTCCACTTCCAACTGTGATTCCACCGCCGCCGGTGCCGGCGCCTCCGCAGCCGGTATTAAGCATAATTCTATTTTTATTTTATTTATAAAAAAAACTAATTCTATTTTTCGTTAATTTCTTATTTTGAGTTGCAGAAATTTCATCAGGATTAAGCTTGATGGGCTTCTCTTCATCGACCATCTTAATAAAAGATCAATCCTACGCCTTTCTATTTATTTTACTATGTATTTCTTTTTAATATTTAATTTTTTTTACATTTCTTTATATTTTCATGAAATCATGAAATGTATTAGTCATTTTTTCTGTTAAGTTCTTGATATACGATATGACATTTGGTTGCCTAAAGCTTGTTCACTCGGGGGGAATTAGTAAAAGAATGCCGTCCGTCGAATGTCACGAATGTAGATCAGTCCATGTGAATTGGATTCGTCCGATTGTTCCGCTAAACAATTTTAAAGAGGTTGAGTTAAAATTTATAAATCCATTTGAAAAATAGGTCCGGACGGACTGGGCCATGATGACGGTTTTAGGTGGACTCGTGGTTGAAAAGTTTTTTTTTTAATTTAAAATAGAAAACTCAAGCAGTTTGTAGTTTTTCCTGTCGCGAAGCGAGATGGCGATCCCAAGGGTTCAGATGGTCTCCCGTGCGGTATGAGAGAGTGAGGTGGTGCTGATCTGGCTCCAAGTTGGCTCTGACCTGTAAAACGATGACCGTTAGCAAATTCACCGGGGGTTTCCTCGGTCAGGCACTTCGACGGTCAAGTCAGTATCCACAGGAAATACAGTGGAGCTGAATTGAAATGCAGTAGTAGGGAGAGAAAGCTCGCACGCGCATACCTGCGGAGGGCGGAGTGAGGAGTTTATATAGCCGGGGGAGCTGACAACCTTTGTCCGTATTGATGAGACAAGGAGGTGACACCTGTTAGCTTGTATGAGAGCACTCGGTAGTGGCGCGGCATGACGCGGGGTGCTCGAGCACTACGAAAGTACTGAACTGGCGGACTGACCGCGAGAGGTGTCAAAGACGAATAAGGTGTGCGTGGGATCATGTTACCATTCTTGTATATTTAGGTATGATTTAGAAATTTTCTCATGTTATTGGATCAATTCACAGTAGCCCAAGTTTTCTTATGTTGCGTATATCTGGACAGATAAGCTAGATGTCATGTTTTGAGTACATGATCTGCATTGATGCAGTAGAGTAGCATTAGCTACATATTGTTACGCTTAGTAAAGGATTGATACATTCTGTACTTTAGAGGCTCTAACCATGGATCACGTGTACTTTGTTGTTGACCTGGAAAGTACATGACGATGGGTGATGTGAGCTAATACAGAAAATGAGGAGCTAATTGCCTGACACTTATGGGTTATCGCTTGTACTTGGTTTGAATAACTAAAAAGGTACCTACGGACTTATGATTTGAGTGGAGGTAAATCACTTTCAAGACTAGGTCACCTCTGGTTAGATGATATCAAGGATGACCTGTGGGAAAATAAAGGAATTGCTTTATGAGTATGTGGAGATACTCCTAAGAGATAGCATGTCTCTAGCTCCTTGTTACGGAGTAGGACCTTAGAGGGTTTTACCATAGAGTGGAGGAATTGGACTGTACTAGATTACGAGTCGACGGTCGGTGTGACTCGATAGTTCTTACACTACTCTATGAGGGATTCTGACTTATAGATTGGGTGTATATGGTTGAGTAATCTCGATGGTGCATCGGGACGTACGACCCGCTAGGGTGCGGAGGAGGTGTTGTTAACTGTATCCTTATCATCCGGTGAGATATTGGATATTAATCAGGAGGTCAAAGATGACCATTGGTTTTTAGTTATTATACCCCCATCGTGGACCTGTTAGTTCACGGGATGATAAGGTTGTTATCACCGTGGACTTTCCCGTTGGTGTTGAGAGGTTGATTGAGATTGACGAATCTCTATAATATGTTGTATTTTGATGATTCTAGTAGTGGACATAGACCTACTGGATTTGTAGCTTTTTGAGGGATCATTAAGTGGATAAATGATCTTTTGGCGGTTAATTATTTAGGAAGTTGGTTACTCATGGTAGCACATGGTATGGCATAATTGGAATGATCTTTAAATTATATGTTATCTTCTGATGGTCTATTGGAGGTTATAGGTATACCTAGATATGACTTGTGATGTTTGGGAGGAGGTTATTGACTTGTGGATACTTGGGTGATATTCATGGATTTTACGTTTTACGTGGAGGACCGGAGTATAGACTTGGCACCAATGATCTTAGGATTGAGTGCCCTGGATAGTTGTGATGATTGAATGGTTGTTTGGGTGTCCCTGGTTATCAGATGATAACCTCTGGATTGATAACTCCAATTGCTCCGTAGCAGTGTAACCTTAGGGTATTAACCGAAGTGGTTATTCATGATGTGTACAGACAAGTTAACTGCTAATGTGTGTTGTGTGAGGAATGATGAAATTTGGGGACCAAATTTTTATTAGTGGGGGAGGATGTTAAATCCGACACTTTTGATAGGTTCCGGAAATTTTCGGAGAAATACCGGATAGGTTCCGGGGCTTCCGAGTCCTTGGACACAAACTTAGGGACCACAATGTAATTTAAACAAACAGTCATAAGGACTAACTTGTAATCAAGTTTAAACCTAGGGGTGGTTTTACAATTAGATGAAAATTGGTTGGACTAAAGTGTAAAATGCCATCTCTTATATCCCTTGACCTAGCCCATTGTTGCGGCCGACTCCTCCCTGCCCGATCGAAGTCGCCTCCCTCGGCTCGCTGCTTCATCTCAAGCTCGTGTGCCCTAGCCGCAGTCCACCCACGCTCGACCGCCTCCTTCACCTTTCCTTCCGCTGCGAACCCCACAGCCGACGACCTTCCCCCTCTGAGCAAAAGCCGGCGAGCGCAAGGCCCGCGATTGCCCTTTTCTCTTGGTAGGCCGCACTCGACGTCAAAGCCCCAATCCTCTCCATCCTCTACTTTTCGACGGGTTCTTCTTCGATTTTCGGCGTCTACTCATCTAGCATCACGGTGAGTGTAGTTCCGATTCGAGTTTGTGATTGAGATCTTTGCACAGAACAAGGGATAGGGACTAGTGTGAGGATTTCATCTAAGTTGGTGGTTTTGATTTGTTCGGCTTGAGTAGGAATTGGAGGAGAACAGTGGTGCGTTGCAGCTCTTTCTTCCTGGATTGGCTGCTAAAGCTCAGATAGGTGTTTTTGGTTGGCGTGTACCGTTTCCCTGTGCGATCGAGGGCTATTGCCGTGGAGGACTGCTCGGGCTCAGGTAAGGAGATGTTCTCCTTTACATGTTATCTCTGTTATTTGCCCTGTAATTGAGCAGCTTAGGTCTTATAATCAGTTTGTAGGAATTGATTTAGTGAGAGGTGGATGATGAACTTGTGAATAGCTTGCGCTAGCTTCTATTTGGTTGAATGATGTTTCTGTTGTTGATAGCTCTACCATGTGAGCTCCTTCTGATGAATCGTTATTAGTTGCTAAGAATGAATTTTCAATCTGGTAGAGCTCTGACCGGACTCAAGTTGGATTTTGAAACTCTGCCCTGGAGATTCAATTTGGTTCAATTGTAACTAGAAGAGTTGGATTGAACATTGTAGTTGATCCATAGATGGTTGGGTTAAGGTTAGGTTTAAGTTGAGATTTAAACCTAACAAACTAAACGTGATGCATTTGAAATAGACCATAAATAGACCTAAATCTTAACTACATGGGGTAATTAGGGACCTTTCCATTTAATTAGAGGTAATTAAAATGGAAAGGAAACAATTAGGTTAATCCTAATTTGGTTTAGGGAGTAATTAGCTAACTATCTTCCTGTGTAATAGCTAATTAATCACATCCTTGATACAGGAGCTTGATTGGATTATTGACGGGTGGTTCTTTCTGTTTGATACGGACTTCACTCTTGGAGGCGGGTACCCTTTGACTTATCTTTTAGATATTGTCATCTTGTTATGCATAGCCTGTTATAGATAGCAGTAAGATCATACGCTATCCCTGTTTATTATGTCTGTTCTGGATACTTGTTAGTTATCCCTGGTTATTATGCCTGTCTTGGATACTTGTTAGTTATCCCTGGTTAGTATGCCTGTTCTGGATACTTGTTGACTATCCCTGTTTATTATGCCTGTCCTAGATACCTGTGGTTTATCCCTGAGTTATTATGCTGTTAGTTCCATACAGTATCAGGTAGTGTCATATCTATATGTATGCTTAGAGATCGTGATGTATCTCCTGCCTTTGACCTTGAGGGATCTGTAGTTTTCGGCCAGTATACCTTGTAGGTTAACTGTATTTCCTGTTATAGGATTTCAGACTGAGACCTAGTATACTGAGGACTTGGGAGGGAGGTATGTGTATCTATCATACACCATCCTTGCATTGTTGCATGCCGGCGATCAGCGACTCCCTTGTGGTTGAGCCTATCGTCTTCCGGTACATGATATGCGCACACAGCCACTCATGGGTTAGTGGATACCGTAGGATGTGTGCATTTGCTCTGTACTGCTCCGCTCGACCGCTCAGGGGTAGTGGCTTCGGAGCGTGGTAGCAGGCGGAGATCCCTTCTCTTCCCATAGACCAGAGGAGATGAGAGCGACGCTCCCTCATATATACATGGGATAGGGGGGCGGTCCCCCGACAGCATCCTGTCCACTCGGTCACTCAGGAGCAGTGATATCAGGGTGCGTACAGTGTCACAGCTCTACCCACTCGGCCGACACAGTATCGTCTGTCTCGGTGGCTTGATTGGCGTCAGGGGTGACCATGACATTGCACCATGTGCATATTTTGCATCGTGCATTGATTGCTGCATTTATTTGCTGCACTTGTTTGACATGCATATACTGGATACCTGTATACCTTGGAATATATGTTATACTTGTTCCCTAGGGACTTATGTCACCCTTTGCAGGATAGATGGATTCTGGTATGTATCTTTATTCAGTATCTTCGGTATACCCTTTCCTATTGTTCATATGAGGTTGTATCAGCGTAGACTTCTATTGTTATTATAACATACTATGCATATCTACTGGGTATTCGCTGAGTTTATGGACTCACACCGTTGCCATATATTTTTATTTCAGGTTGAGATACTTGGAGTCGCCAGAAGAGCCCAGCAGCCAGTCCCTACCCATCGCGACGATAAAGTTTGTTTTGTACTTAGTAATGTCTATGTTTTTCATATTCAGTTATTGGATTTGTATATGTCTTGGGAGTGTTGTTTTGTAACCTAAGGGGTTTGTGTATTGGTTGTTTCATCGTAAGTCGGACCGGTCCGCAGTCAGGTATGAGTTACTTAGTCGTCTTGTGCTTTTTATGTTATGTTATCTATTTTGGAGGCCTGAGGCCAAATATAAACTGCGTGGTATTGTTATAGTTGTAGTGTGTATGTGTAAATTGTCCGCCGGACAGGGGAGGTGCTGTCCGATCTTCTATTGGATCAGCGGCTCCCGGGTCTCGGGGCGTGACAATTTATTTTGGTATCAGAGCTCAGGTTGCGAGATACCTCGGGTATTTCGGATTTTTGGTGTTTCTTGATACCAATTTATTTTGGTATCAGAGCTCAGGTTGTCGGATACCTTGAGGCTTTTGGATTTATCGGTGTTTATCTGATACCAATTATTTTGGTATCAGAAGCGTAGGTTTGCGATGCCTACTGTTTTACGAGTCTTTCCGGATTTGTTCGGAGTAGTTTTTGTCCGATGTGGTTGTTTGGGACTTGGCGTGATGGGACTTCTTCCGGCGGCAGGTATTTCTCTGATCCTTCTACCTGTTAGTAGTGCTCCATTATCAGACTATATAGAATTAGGATTAGATTATCTCCATTGGTTTATATTCATATGTATGGTATATATATGTAGACTTGGTAGTTGGATTACATTTGTCAATCTATTATTTGTATCGTTCATGGGATCATAGTGACATTGCTGGATGAGATCTTAGGTAGGAATGTTAATTCTCTAGTAGCTATGTTGATGATCGGAAAGCCAAGGTCGAATCTGTCGACAATCTATTGGAGGTATGATTTTGTTGTTCTAGACCTTACTATTTATAGTAGTGTTCTAGCTATTGTTAGCTAAGCGAGAACTAGGGTTGCTACGTGTTGGCTCGATCAATTAGGATCGACTTACCCTAGTTCAAGGAGTTCAGACTTTGGGTCGTTCGTGCCTAGTTAGGTGCCTGGAAGCACGTGTATATGATCCATTGATGTAGAAGGTAGCATTAGCTACATATTATTATCGTTGTAAGGATTGATACATTATTCTTTAGGGCTTTGACCATGGATCACTTGTACTTTGTTGTGACCTAGAAGTACAGCTTGATGGTGATTAGCTAATACGAAAAATGTGAGCTAGTTGCTGACACTTATGGGTTACGCTTGTACTTGGTTGAATAACCAAAAAGGTATTACGGACTTATGATTTGCGTGGAGGCAAATCACTTATAAGACTAGACCACCTCTGGTTAGATGATATCGAGGACGACCTGTGGAAATAAAGGAATTCTTTCTGAGTATGTTGAGATACTCCTGAGAGATAGCATGTCTCTATCTCCTTGTTATGGAGTAGGACCTTAGAGGGTTTTGACCATGAGTGGAGGAATTGGACTGTATGGATTACGAGTCGACGGTCGGTGTGACTCGCTAGTTCTTACCTATTCTATGAGGGATTTGACTCATAGATTGATGTATATGGTTGATAATCTCGATGGTGCATGGGATGTACGACCGCTAGGGTGCGGAGGAGGTGTGTTACTGTATCCTTATCTCCGTGAGATATTGGAATTAATCAGGAGGTCAAAGATGCCATTGGTTTGTTATATACCCATCGTGGACCTTTAGTTCAGGGATGATAAGGTTGTTATCACCGTGACTTTCCATTGGTATTGAGAGGTTGATTGAGATTGACGAATCTCTATAATATGTTGTATTTTGAGGATTCTAGTAGTGGACATAGACCTACTGGATTTGTAGCTTTTTGAGGGATCATTAAGTGGATAAATGATCTTTTGGTGGTTGATTATTTAGGAAGTTGGTTACTCATGGTAGCACATGGTATGACATAATTGGAATGATCTTTAAATTATAGGTTATCTTCTGAATGGTCTATTGGAGGTTATAGGTATACCTAGATATGACTTGTGATGTTTGGGAGGAGGTTATTGACTTGTGGATACTTGGGTGATATTCATGGATTTTACGTTTTACGTGGAGGACCGGAGTATAGACTTGGCACCAATGATCTTAGGATTGAGTGCCCTGGATAGTTGTGATGATTGAATGGTTGTTTGGGTGTCCCTGGTTATCAGATGATAACCTCTGGATTGATAACTCCAATTGCTCCGTAGCAGTGTAACCTTAGGGTATTAACCGAAGTGGTTATTCATGATGTGTACAGACAAGTTAACTGCTAATGTGTGTTGTGTGAGGAATGATGAAATTTGGGGACCAAATTTTTTATTAGTAGGGGAGGATGTTAAATCCGACACTTTTGATAGGTTCCGGAAATTTTCGGAGAAATACCGGATAGGTTCCGGGGCTTCCGAGTCCTTGGACACAAACTTAGGGACCACAATGTAATTTAAACAAACAGTCATAAGGACTAACTTGTAATCAAGTTTAAACCTAGGGGTGGTTTTACAATTAGATGAAAATTGGTTGGACTAAAGTGTAAAATGCCATCTCTTATATCCCTTGACCTAGCCCATTGTTGCGGCCGACTCCTCCCTGCCCGATCGAAGTCGCCTCCCTCGGCTCGCTGCTTCATCTCAAGCTCGCGTGCCCTAGCCGCAGTCCACCCACGCTCGACCGCCTCCTTCACCTTTCCTTCCGCTGCGAACCCCACAGCCGACGACCTTCCCCCTCTGAGCAAAAGCCGGCGAGCGCAAGGCCCGCGATTGCCCTTTTCTCTTGGTAGGCCGCACTCGACGTCAAAGCCCCAATCCTCTCCATCCTCTACTTTTCGACGGGTTCTTCTTCGATTTCCGGCGTCTACTCATCTTGCATCACGGTGAGTGTAGTTCCGATTCGAGTTTGTGATTGAGATCTTTGCACAGAACAAGGGATAGGGACTAGTGTGAGGATTTCATCTAAGTTGGTGGTTTTGATTTGTTCGGCTTGAGTAGGAATTGGAGGAGAACAGTGGTGCGTTGCAGCTCTTTCTTCCTGGATTGGCTGCTAAAGCTCAGATAGGTGTTTTTGGTTGGCGTGTACCGTTTCCCTGTGCGATCGAGGGCTATTGCCGTGGAGGACTGCTCGGGCTCAGGTAAGGAGATGTTCTCCTTTACATGTTATCTCTGTTATTTGCCCTGTAATTGAGCAGCTTAGGTCTTATAATCAGTTTGTAGGAATTGATTTAGTGAGAGGTGGATGATGAACTTGTGAATAGCTTGCGCTAGCTTCTATTTGGTTGAATGATGTTTCTGTTGTTGATAGCTCTACCATGTGAGCTCCTTCTGATGAATCGTTATTAGTTGCTAAGAATGAATTTTCAATCTGGTAGAGCTCTGACCGGACTCAAGTTGGATTTTGAAACTCTGCCCTGGAGATTCAATTTGGTTAATTGTAACTAGAAGAGTTGGATTGAACATTGTAGTTGATCCATAGATGGTTGGGTTAAGGTTAGGTTTAAGTTGAGATTTAAACCTAACAAACTAAACGTGATGCATTTGAAATAGACCATAAATAGACCTAAATCTTAACTACATGGGGTAATTAGGGACCTTTCCATTTAATTAGAGGTAATTAAAATGGAAAGGAAACAATTAGGTTAACCCTAATTTGGTTTAGGGAGTAATTAGCTAACTATCTTCCTGTGTAATAGCTAATTAATCACATCCTTGATACAGGAGCTTGATTGGATTATTGACGGGTGGTTCTTTCTGCTTGATACGGACTTCACCTATTTGGAGGCGGGTACCCTTTGACTTATCTTTTCTGATACTGTCATATTGTTATGCATAGACTGTTATAGATAGCAGTAAGATTATACGTTATCCCTGTTGATTATGCTGCTCTGGATACTTGTTAGCTATCCCTGGGTTATTATACCTGTCCTGGATACTTGTTAGTTATCCTTGAGTTATCATGTCTGTTCTGGATACTTATTAGTTATCCCTGAGTTATTATACCTGTCCTGGATACTTGTTAGTTATCCTTGAGTTATCATGTCTGTTCTGGATACTTATTAGTTATCCTTGAGTTATTATACCTGTCCTGGATACTTGTTAGTTATCCTTGAGTTATCATGTCTGTTCTGGATACTTATTAGTTATCCCTGAGTTATTATACCTGTCCTGGATACTTGTTAGTATCCTTGAGTTATCATGTCTGTTCTGGATTTATTATTATCCCTGATTTATTATCTGTCTGGATACTTGTTAGTTATCCTTGAGTTATCATGTCTGTTCTGGATACTTATTAGTTATCCCTGAGTTATTATACCTGTCCTGGATACTTGTTAGTTATCCTTGAGTTATCATGTCTGTTCTGGATACTTATTAGTTATCCCTGAGTTATTATACCTGTCCTGGATACTTGTTAGTTATCCTTGAGTTATCATGTCTGTTTTGGATACTTGTTAGTTATCCCTGAGTTATTATGCTGTTAGTTCCCTACAGTATCAGGTAGTGTCATATCTATATGTATGCTTAGAGATCGTGATGTATCTCCTGCCTTTGACCTTGAGGGATCTGTAGTTTTCGGGCAGTATACCTTGTAGGTTACCTGTATTTCCTGTTATAGGATTTCAGACTGAGACCTAGTATACTGAGGACTTGGGAGGGAGGTATGTGTATCTATCATACACCATCCTTGCATTGTTGCATGCCGGCGATCAGCGACTCCCTTGTGGTTGAGCCTAATCGTCTTCCGGCACATGATATGCACACACAGCCACTCATGGGTTAGTGGATACCGCCGGGTGTGTGCATTTGCTCTGTATTGCTCCGCTCGTCCGCTCAGGGGTAGTGGTTTCGGAGCGTGGTAGCAAGCAGGGATCCCTTCTCTACCCATAGACCAGAGAAGATGAGAGAGATATCTCCCCCATATATACATGGGGCGGAGTGTTTACTCCACCAGTATCCTGTCCTCTCGGTCACTCAGGAGCAGTGATGGCAGAGTACGGACAGTGTCACAGCTCTACCCACTCGGCCGACACAGTATCGCCTGTCTCGGTGGCTTGACTGGAGTTAGGGGGTGACCATGACATTGCACCATGTGCATATTTTGCATCGTGCATTGATTGTTGCATTTATTTGCTGCACTTGTTTGACATGCATATTCTGGAGACTTGTTATCTGAGATTATATGTCTATTGATATTCCTTGGGTATTTATTATCCTCTTTTCAGGTTAGATGGATTCTGGTATGTATCTTTATTCAGTATCTTCAGTATACCCTTTCCTATTATTCATATGAGGTTGTATCAGCGTAGACTTCTATTGTTATTATAACATACTATGCATATCTACTGGGTATTCGCTGAGTTTATGGACTCACACCGTTGCCATATATATTTATTTTCAGGTTGAAATACTTGGAGTCGCCAGAAGAGCCCAGCAGCCAGTCCCTACCCATCGCGACATGTTTTGTGTTGTACTTATAGTGTATTTGTTTTATTTCTTTTAGCGATATGTATATGTCGTATGTGTCGTGAGCCCTAAGGGGTTGTTGTATTTGTTGTTTCGTCATAAGTCGGACCGGTCCGCAGTCAGGTATGATTTACTTAGTTGTCTTGTACTTTTATATTGTGTCTATCTATATTTTGAGGCCTGAGGCCAATTAAACTGCGTGGTTGTGTTCTGTGTATGTGTAAATTGTCCGCCGGACAGGGGAGGTGCTGTCCGATTTTATATTGGATCAGCGGCTCTTGGGTCTCGGGGCGTGACAGATTTCATTGTTTTAGTTTTATTTCCGCTTGTGCAAAGCTAACACTTGTAGAAAGAACCGATGAATGTTCGACAATTGGCTATTCACTCCCTCTAGCTCTACGATCAAGTCCTAACATCCTTCACTTATAAAAATAGTTATGATATAAAGTAGGTGGAAATTTGATATAGATGTATAAAAATTAATTTATTCTCTAATTACATAGATTTAAAACTATAACACATATTCCATCTCTAACTTTTCCCCTATCTCACTTACACCGATTGATGTATATTGTATTTGTAGTTGTTCATACAAGTTATCACATATGATAATTTTAAGAAAATTGGAATACCAAATAAACATACGAGGATAAGTGTTTGATTATATCAGTCAACACACCTTATGTAGGGTTTGACCTTTTCACAATTTACGAGTATGTATGCTCTTTCAACATAATATTATTGTTGATTTAACCATCTCGAAACAAATATACCCATTGGCTTACCAGGAAACTTGAAAATAAAAAGCATCTTTTGGTCTACTGGCTGAGTATCATCAGAATTTCGAGGACACTTGCAATGTCTGATTTTCACATTATCAGCAAAATAATATAAACAGAAATAAGACGCTTTCTAAAACAAATAAGTATTACATATTAGCTCCTCAACTCTTGTTTTGCTACGAATATTATTCTTTAATTTTCTCAAAAATATTTCAAATAGATACATTCATCTGTATTACACAGGACTAGCTAGTCATGCCTTGTAAGATAAATGAACTGGTAGATGTTCCATTGAATCAAAAAATGGGTGAGAATATATGCACTCAAACATACATAATATGAGAGGAATGTTTGTTTCAAGCCAAAGAATATCAGCCGTCATGATACACCTCTCTATCAAATCTTTGAAAAATAGATACGATTCTGTAAGTGATTGTCAAACATTATTAGGTATAATAGGTCATGTAAAAATATTGGAATAAGTCTTTGTATTAACACATGACAGTCATGACTTTTTAATCCAAACATTTTTAACTTGTTTATATCCATGCATCGAGCCATATTCAAGGCATACCCATCAGGGAATTTGATTTCTTTCAACCAACTATATAAAATTTACTTACCTTCTTTGTCTAATGCATAACAAGCTTTTAGAAATTGATTTGTTGTTTCATTCTGATGCAACTCAGGTCTGCTAACTAGTTTTTTAATTTCTCACATGATTTTATGATATCTTTAGTTATTCCAAGAATATTCATCACAGTATTGAAAATATTATCAAGAAAAAATTCTCAACATGCATCACATTTAAATTATGTTGAATGAGAAGGCCTGTGATCATTGATTGCTTTCATTGGCAATCATTATCAATTCAAATATTACAAATGTATGTACTATAAGTACAATTGCAAAACTTAAATATACCGACAAATAAAAATCTTCAGAGTAAGTTACAGTTGTCGAAGTAGCCTTGCAATGTCGTAGTCAATGTTTGGAGCAGTACAACGAGCATTTGAGTGTTGGATTGCGTAAACAATGAATGGCTTCAGTTCTGCTCGAACCCTCCTTATAATGGAGCATCCATGAGCCTCTATTCAGATAGAGGCACCTCTATTCGAGGAAATTCTGATCCAATACAGCTTCATTGCAGCTTATCTTCTTCCAAGTGCCTTTATTCCAGACGCTCGAATCCCTTCCAGGTGCCTCAAAGCCGACCAAATGAGGTTTGAATTTATGAAGCTTTATCCTGCCCCAGGGGCCTGGATCACTTCCAAGTGGCTCGGCTCTAGGCACTTAGATCCCTTCCAAGTACCTGAACCATCCTGGTTCAGAACATCAAGCCTACATCAGAAAGTTAGTACGAATAAATATAATATAGAATGAAATGCAATTGAAAATCTTAGACTGTCCAATCCTGACTTTTAGATTTCGACTGAAATCCTAGGTTAGACCAATGCCTACTATTCCCTCGATAGGGAACACATCCTCACTTACTCCTCTCAGGAGAAATAACTTTGCTAAACACCTGTTTGGACTTTTGCTTGACATCCGATCTTGACTTCGAGGATTCTAGTCATCTGATCCTCAACCCGCCTAGACTCCTTCCCGTCATCCTTAATCTGCCAAGACTCTTATCCAATCTCCCTGACTAGGACTTCATTCCCCAATCCACACGACTAGAACCTAGTGCCCAATCTCCCTGACTATGTCTTCTTTAGACAGTCCACGCGACCAGGACTTGGTGCCCAATCTTCCTACCTAGGTCTTCTTTGCCCAGTCACAATGATAGGACTTAGTGCCCAACATCAACTAAGACTTTCTTGCACACTCAATTCAACTTGTTAGATCGCAGACAATCTTAACTTTAAACCTTTACTAATATCAAAACCTAAGCTCAGTTAGCAAGTGCTTCTAGCACCAACAATGCTAACTTACCAACCTGCTTCATCCCGACAACATTAAGTATATTAGAAAATCACTAATCATCCATAACAAGGCACATGCAAGGTAAAATTAGTTTTATTTGCAACATCTATAAGTACCTCGGGGTTAGATTTGATGTGGTCAACCAAGTCAAGTTAGGTCCTGTTGGTTTGATCCCTGTGTCTAAGTGTGCAGGAGCTTAGGAGCACAAGAAGTCGAGCGAAAGGCACAGTAGACAAGAAGGATGGCGTGGAAAGGGAGCTGATGTGCTCTGTGCATCCAAGGGATGCAAAGTCTATGGAAAAGTGTGGGGACCGGTGCCGTCGATAGAGGGGGGGTTATTATCGACTCGTTGAAGAATTCTTCGGAAAGCGTGTCTTTCGATCGTTCTAGACAGAGAGTTAGTGCGCAGTGGAAATAATAAAGAACGAAAATGAAAGAGACTTGTACACACGAGATTTACTTGGTTCCCAACTCCCCAGGGTCAGTACATCTAAGGCCTAAGCACGGGAAACGCCCGTCCACTAATGGTCTCCTTTCCTAACTTTCCGGAGGCGGAGAAACCCGTCTTACAGTGCACAATTTACAATCAAAATATTAAGAAAAGTAAATGTAGAAACATAAATTCAAACCAAACAAAGGGTCGAAGACTCGGCCGATCTGGAACGCCGAAGTGTCGCGCACTTCCTCCTGGAGCCTCCTTAGTTGCAGAGCTTCGTCTTTAGCACTTTATCGTCACTCAGAAAGCTTAGAATGATCTCGGAATTGGTGTTCTGAGTTGAGGGGTCGAACCCCTTTATATACTCATGTCTAGGGCGCCTGAGTTGCTGTGGGGCGCCTCATAAGCCTTGGTCAAACCTCATCTACGCGCCAAACTCACAGTAGGGATAAGATCCCCTTCCCAGGCGCATGTATCAACACAGGCGCCTGGGAGGGGCAGCCAGTCCAGGGCGCCCGTATTGATACAAGCGCCCTAGAAGTCCTTCCAGGCAGCTTTTTCTTCTTTGTTTGCTCTTCTGTCTTGCCTCCAACTTTAGGTACCTGTAATACAATCAAAGATAAGACAAATATACAGATAATCTTAACCTTAGAGACTTGTTCTGACTTCGGATTTCCCACGAAACCCTAGGTCGAACCGACACCTATGTTCCCTTCCCGGGGAGCGCGCCTTTCACCTACTCCTCTCAGGAGAAGTTTTGCCAACCGGCCCATCCGGTTGGACTTTTTATCCAGCTTCACTCACCAGGACATTTGCTCAATCTTACGACCAGGACTTCGTGTTGGTGCAGGAAGCACCATATCGAACCTTGTTTTGATATTGGCAAAGGATTCAAAGTTAAGTACCATTTGTGATCTAACGATGTTACTCAAGTGTGCAGGAAAAGTCCTAGCGAAGGGCTGCTAGGCACCTGGCGAAGGGCTGCCAGGAAACAAAGTCCTAGCGAAGGGCTGCTAGGCACCTGGCGAAGGGCTGCCAGGAAACAAAGCCCTAGCGAAGGACTGCTAGGCACCTGGCGAAGGAATGCCAAGATACAAAGCCCTAGCGAAGGACTGCTAGGCACCGGGCGAAGGACAGCTCGGTATCCAAGACCTGGCAAAGGACCGCCAGGCAAAAGTCCAACCAAAGGAGCGGTTGGCATCAGGTACATCCTCCCGAGAGGAGTAGGTGAGGATGCGTTCCCCGTCGAGGGAACAGTAGGCGTCGGTTCGACCTAGGGTTCCATTTTGGAAACCCAAAGTCATAACCAAGACAGCTAAGGCTGTATAAAATAATACTGCTTTTTGGACTAACCCTGGATGCAGGATTGAAGGACTGAGTATCTGCAGCTCAGAGAGCCTCAAAGGAGTGAGGCAGAAGCTGAGCAGGGCGCCCCGGATGTTCCGGGCACCCCCAAGGTCAACCCAAGTCAGCAGGAGTGAAAACACGCCTCGACAGTTATATGTCGGGGCGCCCCGGATGCTCCGGGCGCCCCGCCTGTCGCGAGCGCCCCGCCTGTCGCGGGTGCCCCCAGTGCCAGCGGCCGAAGCACACCCTCGCGAAGCCAAAAGGATGAAGGCTTGACCCGATCAATGCGGGCGCCCCGAGCGCTCCGGGCGGCCCGGTCAAACCTGATCCCGATTTTGAAGGGATCAGATGTTGACCGCGCTGGAGACGGATTGACCGCCACATGGGGGGGGGGCGCCCCCGACGTCCCGGGCGCCCCCAGGCCCTATATAAAGGGCCCTCGACCCCTGGCTTCAAGCAACACTTTCAATCAACGCTTCTACGCTCTTCTGCTCTCGCGCCTCGCTCCGGAAACCTCCCAACTCGAGCCGACGACGTCCCGCTGCTCCGAAAAAGACAACCTACATCGGACGTCGGTAAAAGAAGAGTTTTTCTTTTTAATTGTTAAGTTTACTATGCTATATTTGTAAATCAATCTTTGTAAACTATTATTGCGCCTCATATAGAATTGCCCAAAGTAAACGGTCAACGACCGTGGGCCTTGGAGTAGGAGTCGACCTAGGCTCCGATCCAAGTAAAAATTACTGTGTTCGCGTATTTATTTTTATCTTCCGCTGTGTAATTTCTCTTTCCCTAAATCCGAACGATTTCCGATATTCACCCCCCCTCTATCGGTTCTCTCGATCCAACAAGTGGTATCAGAGCGGGATAGTTCAAACTTGGTGCAACCACCAGTTTGAAAGTTTTTCGGATTTATGAAATTTTTAATCTTATTTCTTTGCTTTCTAGTTAATCAACACCACTCGATCTTTTTCGCCTTTTTCAATTTTGAATTCTTATTTTTTCACCATAAGTCAAAATTGATAAAACGAACAATTTTTGAAAATTTATCATAAACTTTTTTTTATTATTATTTTAATATTTTCCTCGAAATTCGTGCTACCTTGATTCGAGCAATTTTTTTTTCATTAAATTTTCATCATTAATCAGAATTGACAAAATTAATATTTTCAAAAATTTATCATAAATTGTTTTTTATTAGTATTCTGCCTCGAAATTCGTGCAATACTTGTTGGGCTATTTTTTTCTTCTCCCGCACTACTAATCCAAGACCAAGTCTTGGTACACTTCTATTTTTTCTCTTTGTGTGCAAGAGTTTAAACTAAATGGCCAACCAAGAGTGGAACAGTGCCCATCTACCGCTATTCTCCGGCGAGAACTTCAATTATTGGAGAAGTCAAATGGAGTTCCATCTGAAGGCCCATATGGACATATGGATGATTATTCAAACAGGGTTCTCCCTCCCCACAGAAGAAGGAACATCGATCACTTGGGACAAACTGGATGAACCAACACTGAGGAAGATCGAGACAGATGCAAGGGCTACTGCAATCCTACAATGTGGCCTAACCAATGAAGAATTGAAGCGGGTCGGATCCTTCAGATGTGCTAGAGAAATCTGGGAAAAACTGATTGACCTTCATCAAGAGATCTCAGATGAAGAAGAAGATCAGGTAAGTTATCTTGCCCTTTCGATCCAAGCACAAACAGCCGAGTCAGAGTCTGAACCCGAAGTCGAACTAGAATCAGACGACGAATTGACTAAGACGGTAACCAATTTTGAATTCTTTTCAAAATTAGAATTAAATAATCAAACAGATACTGTAATGGTCGAGGAAGGTGTAAATTCTTTTGCAGGGAAAAATCCTAAAGAACCACCAAAGAAGGAGCTTCAACTAGTACCCGAGTCCGACTCAGACACAGAATCAGAAGATGAGCCTAAATCCGAGGCGGCAAGAATCAAGGGAGAGATTCCTAATAAGGAACCAAAAGGTAAAAGTGTAAAATCAGATTTTAAAAATCATGTAATTTGTTACACATGCAGGGAGAGAGGGCACTACCAAAGTGAGTGTCCTACTCGTAAGATTCAAACGACACCACCGATGGCGACAAAGGAACCAGTTCCAAAAGCACGAAGGGACAAAAGTCGCATCCAATGCTTCAAGTGCCAGGAGTTCGGGCATTACCTGTTAGTATTATGAGAGAAGTGTCCTAAGGCAATCGCCTTATGATTGTAAATATTTATTTTAATAAATGAAAATTCACTATTTGAGTATACATATTTGTGTATTTGATTGGGATCTTAAACTCATCTACTGAATGTCCGCAATACAATTCACAGCATAAGAGAATTTGTGATGGGATCACAACTAGTGATTATCTCTAAATGTGCAATTGTGAAGTATTGAAAATATCCCTAGTCGATGAATTGATAAAAACGGACATTATCAATTCTGTTGAGACTAGCATGGGTTATTCTCTAATCAGCTGATTCTCACTGGCTGGTGACATTGGGATGCCCGGAGATAAACATGGATGCTAGTTAAGGGAACTAGTTCATTGGAGTGACTAGCTATAAAACTTCATATGGTAATCTATATAGATATGTCAATGAAGTTCTTACTGCAGCTTAAGTGCGATGTTCCTTTGACTTGCGGTGTTCAAGTCATCTTGATCATGGAGACTTATACTTTAACATCTTAAGCAAGCATCTCCTAGGAGGTGTGGACCCAGGATGATTGGGTATAAGCCAAAGTGCCCGAAGATGTTTGAGCAGCCTACAAAGGATTCACCACTCCTTGCGAGGAGATGTATACCCAGGCCTATCGTCGGATTGTTACTCAAAGCCTCTGGCCAGAGCATATCATGTTTAGAGTACGAGTCTCTTAAATACATGAGAGTAATTAGAAATCCAAAGGACGAGAAAGACACTACTTGGGCTAAGTGTGACGTAGTCAGCCTAGTGGGGACTGACACAAATAGACCGTGTCCTGAACCAAGTGGGTATAAGATGGTGTAGGGTTTTTCGGGCCACGAAAACCGCTTTTTCGCGTCGCAGAAACCCCGAAAGCCCCAATAGCAAGGATCCGAGCGAAGAAAGCCATTTCAAAAATTACGAGTGCTCGTTTACATGCTTCAAAACCCGATCTACTCCTAGATCTAAAGAAGGATAAACATTTTACCTTTGATGCGTGCCCCGTTTAATCCCGTTCGCTCCCTTTTGGATGTCGAATCTCTAGGACGTCAAGTGCCGTCCCTCTAGAAGTATCCACACGAATAAAAGTAGATGGATGAAATCCTTTAGGTGTGCTAGCACCTTGTAGGATTCGGCCAAGAGGAGAAGAAGAAGAAGAACTCCAACAATTGGAGAGGAAGAAGAGAAGACACACACATAATGGAAAAATGGAACAAAACCACCTTTTGTTCTCCCATGGTGGCCGGCCACTTAATGGCCATTAATGGCCATTAAGTGGCCGGCCATAATGGCCACTAATGGCCATTAGGTGGCCTTCCTTAACCCCCTTTCAATTTGAATTCAAATTCAAATGGGGGGGAAACCAAGCCAAGTCATCATTTGGTCAAGTCAAGGTGAGGTGGCCTTTTGGTCAAGTCAAACTTACCTTTTGTGGAATTTTCATATTTAGTCAAGTCAAACTTGACTCCATTTCTTCTCCCATGTCAAGTCTAACTTGAAGTGGAACCAAGTCAAGTCAAACTTGATTTGGATTTGGGTCAAGTCAAACTTGCCTTTTATGGACTTTCCATATTTAGTCAAGTCAAACTTGACTCCATTTCTTCTCCCATGTCAAGTCTAACTTGAAGTGGAACCAAGTCAAGTCAAACTTGATTTGGATTTGGGTCAAGTCAAACTTGCCTTTTATGGACTTTCCATATTTAGTCAAGTCAAACTTGACTTCATTTTTTCTCCATCTATTTGTTCTTTGCGTGTGACCCTATAGGTTCTTGTAACGTTGGCAATGCTTCTAACCTCTTAGAAACATAAGCAATGAGCGGTATCTAGCAACACATCATTGCTACCCAAGTTACAAGAATGTTGAGATTCAACATCACCAATGTGACTACTAATTATGACTTTCATAATATGTGACAATGTCCTTCTATCGTCGATATCTAGATTGATCTTATATGAAGCATAGACCGTGTCATCCTCCAATCAATCTATGTGTCTTGAACTCCAAGTAGACTCACTATAATCAAATAAGCTCAATATCTCATATTGCCTTATTTGGGCATGGCCATGCACTTAGTGATCTTACTCTATCAAGACTATGATATCTCTCCCGTCATATAGGAGGGATAGATCCCATCTACATCACTCACATCCCTCCGCATAATTTGTTACATACCCAGTAATCGCCTTTATAGTCCACCCAGTTACGGGTGACGTTTGACGAAACCAAAGTACATAACTCCTTATGTAGGGAACTATGGTGACTTCAGGTCTAAGGACTAATAGTCATACTAATAGTCACATGAGAAAGTATATGACACTCATATAACGATCCATGATACTTTCTCATGGCGGGCCATTCAGTATACATTCTCTAATGTATACCCATGTGTCAACTTGATATCTCATATCCATGACTTGTGAGATCTAGTCATCATGTTGACCTACATGCTAGTCTCTATGCATTAACATTATCCTTGAATGTTAATACTTGACTAGGAATAATTAAGAGTAGTGTTCTCTATATCATCTCACTATCGATTCAACTAATCGATTGATATAGATAAGAACCTTCTACTCAAGGACGTTATTATACTAAGTTATTTGGCACCAATACACATAAGTACAATAACCATAAGAAATGCCTTTATATATAAGAAATATATATACAAGAATATGATACAATGAGTCCAAAAAGTAATCATCATATGATTGGCTCTAGGGCTCTCACTAACAGATGGTGAAGGGAATGGGGCACGATTCATTAGAGCTGCTGAAGGGTTTCAGAATTACTTCTGAGGTCAACTGTTGATCTTTCGATTAATTGGGGGTCATGATGTACTACTAGGTGCCACTCATGATCATTCTATAATTAGTTGATTATAGACGGCCAACATAAATCGAAAGCCTATTTAGTCACACGCACTATGAGTAATCCAAGGGATTTAAAACGAGTTGAAAATTGGATTTTTCGATCAAGAGAAATAAGTCGAATCTGAGTTAATCAGAGGCGCAACGAAAGCTAAAAATGCCTAAGTCTTTTGAAGGCTTATTGGGCGAATTAAATGAGTTTAATTCGCGATCGGTTCGGCTCGGTTTGGCTGGCCAAAGAGGGTGCCAACCCCCTTTGGTTTGGCCGGCCACAACAAGGGGAAGAAACCAATTTATTTGGTTTAATTAATAAAATAAATCTAGCGCAATTTGTTTTATAAATTATGGATAAATAAATTTGTATAAAGAAATTTATATAAATAAATTTATAGAAATTTATTCCTTTTATGGAAATTAAAATAATCCATGGAATGGTTTATTTTAATTTTATAAAATCAATTATGAATTGATTTTTTCATAATAAGAAAGTTTATAAATTTCTTATAAAATTTATTCCATAATTAAAGGAGAGAAGAATTTGTTTTATTATAAAGTTAGTTATAATAAAACTAGGCATAACGGAATAAGTCATAAGAAATTTTATAAGATAAAATTCTTATGATAACTAATTCCGTTAATTCCGTTAAAAGAGAGACTTGGTAAGGGAGAGGCCACTATATAAAGGAACCAAAGGCAAGCCTTGAATTCCTAATCGATATAGAGCTATCAAGAGATTAACTCTCTCCCTCTCTCTCTTTTATTCTCTCTTCTTTCTTCCCCTTAGGGCCAGCGCCCCTTAGGGCATCCTAGGGCCGGCGCCCTCCTTGAGAGTGAGGGCCGGCGCACCTCCAACCTTTGGTTGCCGTGAGCCATCAAGAAGAAGGAGAAGCCAACCAAGAAGAAGAAGAAGCGGATCACATCTCCTTCCTTCCCGGAATTTAGATTCTGATTCTTGGTGGTTAGTTTCCTTTCTTTTCTCTTGATCTTCTAGTTGTGCTTTAGAGAATCTAGTAGTTCTCGTTGGCACAAAACTCGTGACTTTGCGAAGTCATCCCGAAGAGAACTCGGCGTGGACGCGAATAGAGGCGGAGCTTCCAAGGGACGCTACGGTTGGATCTCGTCCCTTTTCTTCGAGTTACGCGAGGTACAAAGTAAATTAGTTTACTTTTCCGCAATGTTTTAATTTATGATTACGTCCACACATCATAAGGTCGCATGCTAGATACATGGTTAAAATAATTTGTGAAATTATTTTATGCTAATTCTTCCGCTGCACGTAAAATTTTAAAATATTACGAACCCGTATCCTTGTCAACATGCACCCGGTCCCAACAGTGGTATCAGAGCCGGTTAGTGTTCGACATAATCATATAATTGTTTTGCAGAAAACTTTGTCATAATCTCAATTTTGGAAAAATTTTTAATTATGGAAATTTTCCAATTATTATAAATTTTAGATTTAGGAATTTCAAAGTTTGGAAATCCTCATGAAATTTCGCAAACGTTTGAAATATCCTAGTTTCTGAAATTTTATGATAATTGAGAAAACTTCCCATCTTTGGAAACTTTCCAATTTTGGAAATTTTCTATTTTGGAAATTTTCCAATTTTGGAAATATGTAAGTTTTCTTTGTACCAGAAACTTACAATTATTCTGAAAACCTATTATGAAATCTCGCAATTTTGGTCACTTTCTTTCAAGAAAGTCTAGACAAATTTATGGATAATTAATTGACAATTA
Source organism: Boesenbergia rotunda (assembly GCA_024364735.1). Lineage (NCBI taxonomy): Eukaryota > Viridiplantae > Streptophyta > Magnoliopsida > Zingiberales > Zingiberaceae > Boesenbergia > Boesenbergia rotunda. The sequence goes on from JAGFNQ010002486.1 coordinate 550,786, forward strand.
AATTCAAATTGGTTTTAAATTATCAACAAAATTTTTTATTTTGGATTGAGCCTCGGGGAGCCGTCCAATTTAAAGTTAGTTGTTGTAATTTAATTTCCCAATTTTGAATGAAATTGTCATGTTTAATTTGGTTGCGCTTCAGAAGTGGACCAAATTGAATTTACGACAAATTTCTTTTCTTTGGGTATTTGAGCCTCGGGGAGCCACCCTTAGAAAATAATTTGTTGTAATTAATTAAACCCATGAATAAAATATGATTTAAGAGGTGATGCTCTTACATATTGTTGTCTCCAAAATTAATTAGGAAAATGGTTTCCTATAGAGCTTTCTTAAAAGAGATTTTCATGAAAATAATATGTGGTTGAATTAAGGGAATTGCCTCTTAATTTAATAAGATTTGATTTAGAGAAATCAAAGTCTTAAACATATTATTTTCGAAATTGATTATGACAATTTAGGAAATTGTTTCCCAAAACAATTCCTTGAATAAAGTATGAAATTAGAATTAGAAAATCCGGTTCCTAATTCAATTAATGAGACTTGATAAATTAAGTCACATACATACTTTATTAAGGAAATCGTTAGTCATGACATAATTATATGTCATGAATATGCTTAGAACAGAAAGGATGAGACCTAAAACCCCTTACAAAATATTAAGGCTAACACCTTCCATTAATATAGTTAGAACTAGAGTTTTGTTTCTCGTTTGGGTTGATGGACACATCCATGCCCGGCTTGAACCTCAACATGTTTAAACCATGGAATTAGTTTATGAATAATATAGTTGGAGTCAGAGGTCAATCCTTAGTTTTGGTTGTTGGACACATCCAAGCCTGACTAAACGGTTGAATGAGCTCCAACCATATAAAACTATTTCTTAATTAATGGGTCAGCCTTAAGCTTGGAGCATCGATTTGTTGTGCCACAGCCAAGGTCGATGTAAAGAGAGGTGCAGTTGGGTGCTATGTATATTGTTGCATACTTGTTAATGAGTTAACAACCCAATGATTTATGCAACCATTCAATTAGTTGATAGCATAAAGTGATAGTTACATATATGTGATATGTAATCGGTATAGTTACCTACCTTCATAGCTAAGAATAACTTGATGGCCACAGACATGGTTGTTCTTATCTATGGTTGGATATCAACCTATTTGGAGATGTTCCTACGATCTCCCGAATTGATAAAAAGGGTTATTCAATTTGAAAAATAAATAGGATTTTATTAATGTATGTTGATACATTCTTTAATCATTCTTCTCACATAAGCTCAATTTATATTTCTAGGATAATCAGTCGATCATGTCTTCTCTGAATTTGCGTTCCATTTTGGACACCAATAAACTGACTGGGCCAAACTTCATGGACTGACTTCGAAACCTGAGGATAGTCCTCAAGGCAGAGAAGCTTGCTTATGTCCTTGAAGATCAACTTCCCAACCGTCCTCCTGAAAATGCAACTCCAGACCAGTTTCCTGAGTTGCTCAATCTGCTGAAGACTGTAGAGCCTTCTGTGAAGCAGGATCAAAAGACGGTACTGTTAGTTGGTTCCTTGAAGAAAGGTTCTAAGAGGAAGGCCAAAGAACAGAATAAGGGAAAGAAGAAAAAGGCCAAAAAGACTGAAAATACCCAAAAAGGCACTTGCCATCACTGTGGCAAGGAGGGTCACGGGCGAAGAAACTGCAAGGTTTATCTTGAGTCCTTGAAAGAGAAGGCATCTGATGCCCCATCCTCTTCAAGTATCTTCGTTATTGAATGTAACTCTATTTCCTCAAACACCTGGGTACTTGATACTGGGTGTAGCTCACATATATGTAATGACATACAGGGGCTAAGGAATAGAAGAAGACTCGTCAAGGGATAAGCGAATTTGCGAGTTGGAAACGGAGCAAAGATTGCTGCTGTTGCCATCGGAACATATTTGCTAAAGCTCCCTACAGGACGTGTCTTAGAATTGGATAATTGTTATTTTGTTCCTTCGTTAATAAAGAACATTGTATCTATTTCATGTTTGAATGAAAAGGGTTATCATTTAACTTTTAGTAACAATTGTTGTTACATAACTTTAAATGACGTTCTTTATGGGAATGGAACTTTGTGCAATGGTATCTACACGTTAGATTTATCCGATGACGTTTTCAATATCGAAGTTAGCAACAAACGTGCTCGAATAGATAATCGAATAGACTCCTACACGTGGCATTGTCGTCTTGGCCATGTAAGTAAGAAACGCATGACCAAATTACACCGATGTGGAATTTTGGAATCATTTGAACCCGGTTCATTTGATACATGCGAATCATGCTTAAAAGGCAAGATGGCCAAATTACCCTTTTCTGGAAAAGGTAATCCAGTGGGAGAATTGCTTGGTCTAATACATACTGATGTATGTGGACCAATGTCAACTCTTGCACAAGGAGGCTATAGCTACTTCATCACCTTTATCGATGATCACTCACGATTCGGGTATGTGTTCTTGATGAAACACAAATTTGAAGCTTTTGAGAAATTCAAAGAGTTCAGAAATGAAGTAGAGAAACAGCTTGGCAAAAGTATTAAGATACTTCGATCCGATCGGGGTGGTGAATACTTAAGTCAAGAGTTTCAAGATTATCTTAGGGACAATGGGATATTGTCCCAATGGACTCCGCCGTATACACCACAGCATAATGGTGTATCTGAGAGGCGCAACCGAACCTTGATGGACATGGTTAGGTCGATGATGAATCATGCAACTCTTCCAAAATCCTTTTGGGGATATGAACTTAAGACAGCTGTTTACTTGCTAAACAGAGTTCCGACCAAGGTAGTCTCTACTACTCCATATGAGACATGGAATAGTAAGAAACCTCACTTAACTCACCTTAAGATATGGGGTTGTCCTGCTTATGTGAAGCGGACTATATCAGACAAATTGGATGCTAAGACTGATAAATGTCTATTTATTGGATATCCTAAGAAAACGAAGGGTTACCAATTCTATCATCCCTTGGAACAAAAGGTGTTTGTTTCAAGGCATGCTGTATTTCTGGAAAAAGAATTTCTTTTACAAGAAAACAGTGGGAGTGGCATTGAACTTGATGAAGTTCAAGAAACTCCAATAGACATTACAGAGACACCTAGTCAAGACCCAAAACTAATAACTCATAATGATGAGCTATCAGTTGAACCTAAAACAACACCACCTCTTCGTAGGTCTGATAGGACACGCAATATTCCAGAGAGATACGGATTTCTCATAAGTGAATCGAACGACGTGTTACTCATAAGCGATGACGAACCTATCAGTTATGAAGATGTTCTGAAATGTTCAGAAAGGGACAAATGACTTGAAGCCATGAAGTCGGAAATGGATTCCATGTACGAAAATCAAGTATGGGACTTGGTTAACCCACCTGAAGGGATTAAGCCCATAGGGTGCAAGTGGGTTTTCAAGAAGAAAACCGACATGGAAGGTAATGTTGTTACCTTTAAGGCTAGATTAGTGGCAAAAGAATATCGTCAGAAACAAGGAATTGATTATGACGAAACCTATTCGCCAGTAGCTATGCTTAAATCCATTCGGATGCTCCTAGCCATAGCAGCTCATTATGATTATGAGATATGGCAAATGGATGTGAAAACAGCTTTCCTTAATGGAAACCTGCTTGAGGATGTATACATGATACAACCTGAAGGTTTCACATCGGTTGATAAAACCAAAGTATGCAAGCTTCGACGATCCATATATGGACTGAAGCAAGCATCTAGGAGCTGGAACATCCGTTTTGATGAGACAATCAAAGAGTTTGATTTCTCACAAAATCCTGACGAACCTTGTGTGTACAAGAAGGTTAGTGGGAGTGCAGTCGTATTCCTAGTATTATATGTCGATGACATATTACTTATAGGAAACGATATATCAGTTTTACAGACAGTTAAAATTTGGTTGTCCAAAACTTTCTCCATGAAAGACCTGGGAGAAGCAACCTATATCCTTGGGATTAGAATCTATAGAGATAGATCAAAACGGTTGCTTGGTCTTTCGCAGTCTACATATATAGACCGAGTGCTAAAAGGGTTTAGCATGTCGGAATCCATGAAAGGTTACCTTCCCATCAGGCATGGAATCAACCTTTCAAAGTCTATGTGTCCGCACACAGAAGATGAGAGGATTTGCATGAATAAGATTCCCTATGCATCCACGATAGGATCTATCATGTATGCTATGTTATGTACTAGGCCCGATGTATCGTATGCTCTGAGCGTCACAAGCAGATACCAGTCGGATCCAGGAATGGATCATTGGGCGGCTGTCAAAACAATCCTTAAGTACTTAAGAAGAACTAAGGATGTGTTCCAAACATATGGAGAAGGAGATATGGTAATACGTGGGTATACAGATGCCAGTTTCCAGACAGATAAGGATGACTCCAAATCTCAGTCTTGATACGTATTTACTTTGAATAGAGGCGCAATAAGTTGGAAGAGTTCCAAACAAGACACCGTAGCGGATTCTACCATGGAAGCAGTCTGGATCAAGAAGTTTGTCTCAAAACTTGGTGAGGTTCCAACCATTGATGAAGCAATACCGGTTTATTGCAACAACAATGGAGCTATTGCACAAGCAAAGGAACCAAGGTCTCATCAGCGATCCAAACACGTGCTTCGTCGCTATCATCTGATCAGAGAGATTATAAGTAGGAATGATATACAAATTGAGAAAATTCCCACTGAAAGGAATTTAGCGGATCCTTTAACTAAGGCCTTGCCTCAGAGCAAGTTTGAGGGTCATGTTAGAGCCTGTGGTATTGGATACCGTAGCGATTGGCATTAGGCCAAGTGGGAGTTTGTTAGTATTATGAGAGAAGTGTCCTAAGGCAATCGCCTTATGATTGTAAACATTTATTTTAATAAATGAAAATTCACTATTTGAGTATACATATTTGTGTATTTGATTGGGATCTTAAACTCATCTACTGAATATCCGCAATACAATTCACAGCATAAGAGAATTTGTGATGGGATCACAACTAGTGATTATCTCTAAATGTGCAATTGTGAAGTATTAAAAATATCCCTAGTCGATGAATTGATAAAAACGGACATTATCAATTCTGTTGAGACTAGCATGGGTTATTCTCTAATCAGCTGATTCTTACTGGCTGGTGACATTGGGATGTCCGGAGATAAACATGGATGCTAGTTAAGGGAACTAGTTCATTGGAGTGACTAGCTTTAAAACTTCATATGGTAATCTATATAGATATGTTAATGAAGTTCTTACTGCAGCTTAAGTGTGATATTCCTTTGACTTGCGGTGTTCAAGTCATCTTGGTCATGGAGACTTATACTTTAACATCTTAAGCAAGCATCTCCTAGGAGGTGTGGACCCAGGATGATTGGGTATAAGCCAAAGTGCCCGAAGATGTTTGAGCAGCCTACAAAGGATTCACCACTCCTTGCGAGAAGATGTATACCCAGGCCTATTGTTGGATTGTTACTCAAAGCCTCTGGCCAGAGCATATCATGTTTAGAGTACGAGTCTCTTAAATACATGAGAGTAATTAGAAATCCAAAGGACGAGAAAGACACTACTTGGGCTAAGTGTGACGTAGTCAGCCTAGTGGGGACTGACACAAATAGACCGTGTCCTGAACCAAGTGGGTATAAGATGGTGAAGGGAATGGGGCACGATTCATTAGAGCTGCTGAAGGGTTTCAGAATTACTTCTGAGGTCAACCGTTGATCTTTCGATTAATTGGGGGTCATGATGTACTACTAGGTGTCATTCATGATCGTTCTATAATTAGTTGATTATAGACGGCCAACATAAATCGAAAGCCTATTTAGTCACACGCACTACGAGTAATCCAAGGGATTTAAAACGAGTTGAAAATTAGATTTTTCGATCAAGAGAAATAAGTCGAATCTGAGTTAATCAGAGGCGCAACGGAAGCTAAAAATGCCTAAGTCTTTTGAAGGTTTATTGGGCGAATTAAATGAGTTTAATTCGCGATCGGTTCGGCTCGGTTTGGCCGGCCAAAGAGGGTGCCAACCCCCTTTGGTTTGGCCGGCCACAACAAGGGGAAGAAACCAATTTATTTGGTTTAATTAATAAAATAAATCTAGCGCGATTTGTTTTATAAATTATGGATAAATAAATTTGTATAAAGAAATTTATATAAATAAATTTATAGAAATTTATTCCTTTTATGGAAATTAAAATAATCCATGGAATGGTTTATTTTAATTTTATAAAATCAATTATGAATTGATTTTTTCATAATAAGAAAGTTTATAAATTTCTTATAAAATTTATTCCATAATTAAAGGAGAGAAGAATTTGTTTTATTATAAAGTTAGTTATAATAAAACTAGACATAACGGAATAAGTCATAAGAAATTTTATAAGATAAAATTCTTATGATAACTAATTCCGTTAAAAGAGAGACTTGGTAAGGGAGAGGCCACTATATAAAGGAACCAAAGGCAAGCCTTGAATTCCTAATCGATATAGAGCTATCAAGAGATTAACTCTCTCCCTCTCTCTCTTTTATTCTCTCTTCTTTCTTCCCCTTAGGGCCGGCGCCCCTTAGGGCATCCTAGGGCCGGCGCCCTCCTTGAGAGCGAGGGCCGGCGCCCTCCTTGAGAGCGAGGGCCGGCGCACCTCCATCCTTTGGTTGCCATGAGCCATCAAGAAGAAGGAGAAGCCAACCAAGAAGAAGAAGAAGCGGATCACATCTCCTTCCTTCCCGGAATTTAGATTCCGATTCTTGGTGGTTAGTTTCCTTTCTTTTCTCTTGATCTTCTAGTTGTGCTTTAGAGAATCTAGTAGTTCTCGTCGGCACAAAACTCATGACTTTGCGAAGTTATCCCGAAGAGAACTCGGCGTGGACGCGAATAGAGGCGGAGCTTCCAAGGGACGCTACGGTTGGATCTCGTCCCTTTTCTTCGAGTTACGCGAGGTACAAAGTAAATTAGTTTACTTTTCCGCAATGTTTTAATTTATGATTACGTCCACACATCATAAGGTCGCATGCTAGATACGTGGTTAAAATAATTTGTGAAATTATTTTATGCTAATTCTTCCGCTGCACGTAAAATTTTAAAATATTACGAACCCGTATCCTTGTCAACATGCACCCGGTCCCAACATTACCAACGTGAATGTACAGATAAAAGAGCTACCAAGAATGCCGGACAAACGATCGACAAAGGTAAATTTACAATATTTGAAAATCAGTTATTTACCTTGAATAATGTGATTGATTCATGTAACTTAATTAAAGCAAACTTCAGAAAATTGAAACAAGAAAATGAAACCCTAAAATATAAGGTCAATAAGTTAGAAAATTTAATTCATAATCTTGCTGATTTTGAAAATCCGGAGTATTACACCAATTGTGACCTTACTTAGACAATTGTTTGTTTTAATTATGCGTTTCTTTTTATTTTTGTTTTTTTGCTTAGAATTAGGATTGGTTAGTGTAAGGACTAAATCAATTAATTGAAATTTGAACAACATAGTATTGGGTGGAGGTGAGATGATAGTACGTTAGGGAAGCCATCTTGGCGGAACTAGCCGAAGCTACCGATCCAAGACCTAAACTAGTTAGACCAGAATTTACCAAAAAGTAATTTTGAAGATGAAATTTCACTAAAAGGTTTTGTCTAGGAAAGGGTTGATGATCCAATAAGGCTACGGCCAAAGAAGGCCTTGTGCCTCGCCAAAATAATTTAAATTGGGTTTAAAAATTAATTTAACTTTTCAAAATTAATCTTTCTATTAAAATATGCATCTCACAAAACAGTTAAGGATATCCTGTTTTGTCACTTAGAAATGGGTGAGATGCTTAGGACCTAAAAGTTGAGTCCAACCCAACCAACTAATTCAGATTAATAAAAATCAAATCTTAATTAAATCAAAATCAAATCTTAATTAATTCAATTAAAATCAAATCTTAATTAAATTCTATTAAATCTTAATTAAATCAATTAAATCAAATTCAAAATAATTCAATTAATTATTCTCAAATTCAACTTAATTAATTATTCTCAAAATTCAATTTAATAATTGTCAATCATTTACTTTCAAAATTAAAATATTTGTCTCACACAACCCATAAGGTTAACATGCTTGACCACGTAGAACTAGGTGAGACATCTAGGACCTAAATGCATAATTCACTATCCTTTTAAATAAAAAAAAATGTTTTCAAAAGTTATTCAAAATTATCTCTATTTTTCAAATTAATTCAGTTTACTGTACCCTACTTTTCCAACTCTAACAGTTTTTCAAAATATTGAATTTCATGTTAAATATCACAATAGACTTGCTTTAAAGAGAATCTAGGGCTTGTTTGATTCAGTCATTGTTTGGTCAAACATAGTCAACATAGTCAAACCCTAGTCAACATAGTCAAACCTGGTCCACACTGAAGTCCCTTAAGGTACTTAGATAAAGTCAGACAGTGTCAGATACAGGGGGAGTTTTTTTGTTTCTTTTTTCGAAAAATTCAGATTTTTTCAAAAACCTTATGCTCTAAAACTCACTATCATCTCAAAATAAGGTTTTCAAAAAATTTGATTCAAAAACCCTCGTATATTACTATCTCTTTGAAAAATTATCATCATTTCAAAATGATTTTCGAAAACTATGCTATCATTCCAAGTTGTGTTTTCAAAAATTATCTTCTTAAAAATTATCATACTTCAAAGTTATTCTTTTGATTTTGGTAAACCCTAAAGACACAGAGGAAGGTCCACTACATAATCTACTAGGACTCCTAGGATGTGTCAAATTTAGGGGGAGGCTGAATCAAAAGAAGAATTTCTGAAAAGTTTTTATTAATAATTATCTGTTTTGAAATTATTTAATAACATATTTTCATGAACTATATCTTCAAATCCTTGCTGAAAATATAAGTCTTTCAAAATGCTATTATTATTGTGGCTTATGAAATTATTTTTGAAATAATATTTACTTGGGTTGGAGAATTTCCAGGACACTTAGAAAAATATCCTTGTAGTCAACAAGACTTCCTAGGATTGTGTCAGACTAGAAAAGAAACCTAGTCAAGTAAAATATTATATTTTTCAAAGTCTAATACGTTTCAAAAATTACTTATATTTTTTTAAAGTCTAATACGGTTCAAAATTTACTCATATTTTTCAAAGTCTAATACTTTTCTAAAAGTACTTATGTGTTTCAAATCATAATTCATCTCAAAAGTACTTGAAAAATCTTTTCTAAATTTTTTTTTCTTACAAAATATTTTTCAGAACTTCACAATACTCTTCAAAATGGATTTAATCTGGAAATTTAAGCTTTTTGCTATGCTTTCGAGAATTATACTAAGTATTTTTATGTTTTCAAAACTCATAGGCTCTGATACACAAACTTTCTCCTTAAACTATTTCCTTTTAAAGAAACTTTATTGAAAACTTCGAGTTGCTCTTAACTAAGAATTTCCTTTGTGATACTCAGAAGTTTTTCAAAATATCTTTTTCAAAACTGAACTTAGAAATGGTCTAAAACAGAAGGAGAAGAGTTTCACATTAAGGGAGAGAGAAAGGAAATTTTGTTTAATTTTCTTTAAAAGTGCTTCAAAAATTTCTAAGCATTTCAAAATTTCTTAAGTGCATGTTTTTTTTCTTAAGTAAAATTCTTCTTAGTAAACAAAATTTGTCTGAGCAAAAACTAGTTGAAAATTTTGGCAAATGTTTCTAAGTAGAGTTTTTTTTGGTGAAAAACTTGTCTAGAAGCTTTACAAATTTTGTTTTTCAAAATACATAAAGTATTTCCAAGCAAATTCGCAAATTATTTTAAAAACAAATTTTTTTCAATTCTCAAAGTTGAATTTTTTTTTGAAATTTGACTTCAAAATTTGGCCTAAGTAAAATTCCTTTTCGCAAAACCTTGTAAGTAAAAGCCTTTTTTTAAACAAAATTTAGGTTTGCAAAATGGAAAATTGTCTAAGTGTAAAAAGTTTTTATGTAAATGCTTTTTAAAACACTTTGTCAAAAAACTTAGAAGTTTTACACAAACTCAAAACTCTCTATTAGAAACCTTTTTGCCCATGTATGTTTTTGATATATGTCAAAGGGGGAGGAAAGGTCAAAGTTAAGTGTTTTAACACAAGAATTCAGGGTTTTAGGAGGAGTATGAGAAATAAAGAATTTTTTTTTAAATCTATTCTATTCATACTTCATTGTGTTTTTATCTTTTTGCTTAAACTGTATATGTTTTTTACTTAACTTTGAATTGTGTTGCCATAAATCAAAAAGGGGGAGATTGTTGGTGCAGGAAGCACCATATCGAACCTTGTTTTGATATTGGCTAAGGATTCAAAGTTAAGTACCATTTGTGATCTAACGATGTTACTCAAGTGTGCAGAAAAAGTCCTAGCGAAGGGCTGCTAGGCACCTGGCGAAGGGCTGCCAGGAAACAAAGTCCTAGCGAAGGGCTGCTAGGCACCTGGCGAAGGGCTGCCAGGAAACAAAGCCCTAGCAAAGGACTGCTAGGCACCTGGCGAAGGAATGTCAGGATACAAAGCCCTAGCGAAGAACTGCTAGGCACAGGGCGAAGGACAGCTCAGTATCCAAGACCTGGCAAAGGACCGCCAGGTAAAAGTCCAACCAAAGGAGCGGTTGGCATCAGGTACATCCTCCCGAGAGGAGTAGGTGAGGACGCGTTCCCCGTCGAGGGAACAGTAGGCGTCGGTTCGACCTAGGGTTCTATTTTGGAAACCCAAAGTCACAACCAAGACAGCTAAGGCTGTATAAAATAATACTACTTTTTGGACTAACCCTGGATGCAGGATCGAAGGACTGAGTATCTGTAGCTCAGAGAGCCTCAAAGGAGTGAGGCAGAAGCTGAGCAGGGCGCCCCGGATGTTCCGAGCGCCCCAAAGGTCCACCCAAGTCAGCAGGAGTGAAAACACGCCTCGACAGTTATATGTCGGGGTGCCCCGGATGCTCCGGGTGCCCCGCCTGTCGCGGGCGCCCCGCCTGTCGCGGGCGCCCCCTGTCACAGGCGCCCCGCTGTCGCAGCCCTGCCTGTCGCAGGCGCCCCCAGTGCCAGCTGCCGAAGCACACCCTCACGAAGCCAAAAGGATGAAGGCTTGACCCGATCAATGCGGGCGCCCCGAGCGCTCCGAGCGCCCCGGTCAAACCTGATCCCGATTTTGAAGGGATCAGATGTTGACCGCGCTGGAGACGGATCGACCGCCACGTGGGGGGCGCCCCCGACGTCCCGGGCGCCCCCAGGCCCTATATAAACGGCCCTCGACCTCAGGCTTCAAGCAACACTTTCAATCAACGCTTCTACGCTCTTCTGCTCTCGCGCCTCGCTCCGGAAACCTCCCAACTCGAGCCGACGACGTCCCGCTGCTCCGAAAAAGACAACCTACATCGGACGTCGGTAAAAGAAGAGTTTTTCTTTTTAATTGTTAAGTTTACTGTGCTATATTTGTAAATCAATCTTTGTAAACTATTATTGAGCCTCATATAGAATTGCCCAAAGTAAACGGTCAACGACCGTAGGCCTTGGAGTAGGAGTCGACCTAGGCTCCGAACCAAGTAAAAATTACTGTGTTCGCGTGTTTGTTTTTATCTTCCGCTGTGCAATTTCTCTTTCCCTAAATCCGAACGATTTCCGATATTCACCCCCCCTCTATCGGTTCTCTCGATCCAACACTTCGTGCCCAATCCACGACCAGGACTTATTGCCCAGCTTCACTCACCAGGACTTTTGCCCAGCTTAACTCACCAGGATTTCGTGCCCAGTCCACGACCAGACTTATTGCCCAACCCTATGCCAGGACTTCGGTGCCCAGCCCTATGCCAGGACTTCGGTGTCCAGCCCTAGGCCAGGACTTATTGCCCAATTCCTAGAACCAGGACTTTGTGCCTAACCCTCGATCAGGTCTTCAGTGCCCAGCCCGTGGCCAGGACTTAGTCCCCAATCCATGATCAAGACTTAGTGCCCAATTCTTCGAACTAGGACTTATTGCCTAGGTTAACTAGGACTGTCCTTCACTTTGGTACTCCTTTCTTGACTAACCCTTCCTTGTTCTAATGTATCACTAACTTAAGCATATTGTTAAACATTGAAACACTTGTGCAGGACACCACTAATGCTTCTTGCACTAACAATCTCCCCCTTTTTGATGTTTGACAATATCTTAAGTTAGATTGGATTAAAGGGCTAAGTTATAATCCTTGGGATAAAATGGAAAAAAATTTGATCCTTTGAAAAAACATTTTGATTCTTGGAAAAAAATTTTGATTGAAACTTTGTTCTTTGGGACAAAATTTCTAATTTAAGCTTTCTATTCCTTTGGGAGAAAAAAATGTAACTTAAGCTCACTCTCCCCCTTTGTCATACATCAAAAAACGACAAAAACTTGAACCAATAATGAAAATTTTAAAAATTACTTTTCCTTTTGAAAGTACTTAGTATAATCATTTGAAAGCATATCATTTTTGATAAACCATTTTCGAAACTCTTCCCTTTTTGTTAGAAAAAGACTAAGTACTAGTAAAAAAACTAAGTACTTTAATTGCACCAAAAACTTGTACTTTGAAAAGTATTGTACACTTTGGAAAAAATATTTTACACTTAAAACATTAGTACTTTGAAAAATATTGGAAAACATTGTTCTTTGAAAAATCTTAGTACTTTAAAAAATATTAGTACTTTGAAAAATATTTGTACTTTGAAATATATTAGTACTTTGAAAAATATTATTTTGGACTTTAGAAAAATATTAATACTTTTAAAAAATATTAGTACTTTGAAAAATATTTGTACTTTGAAAAATATTAGTATTTTGAAACATATTATTTTGCACTTTAGAAAAATATTAGTACTTTTGAAAAATATTAGTACTTTGAAAAATATTTGTATTTTTGAAAACACAATATTTTATTTGACTTGGTTTCTTTTCCAGTCTGACACAATCCTAGGAAACCTTGTTAACTACAAGGACATTTCCCTAAGTGTCCTAGAAATTCTCCAAACTCATGTAAATATTATTTTCAAAAGTGATTCCAAAAAAAAATAAGTTTTTGAAAGTGATAGTATAATAAAAAATGATTTAAAATGATAGTATTTTGAAAGGGAAAATGCTTATGTTTTCAAAAGGATTTTGAAAATACAATGTATGAAAATATATTATTTTGAAATGTTCAATAATTCTTTTAATTTGACCTCCCCCTAAACTTGACACAGTCCTTGGAAGCTTGTTGACTACAAGTAATCTTCCTTTGAGTCTTTAGGGTTTAATTCAGATCAAGGAAATTATCTAATAATTTCAAAAAATAATTGTCAGAAATAATTTCTTTTGATTTAGACTCCCCCTAAATTTGACACATCTTAGGAGTCTTGTAGATCATGAAGTAGACTTCCTCTATGTCTTTAGGGTTTATCAAAATCAAAAGGGAAATAAGCACAATTCTTAAAATGCATTTTGAAATATTAACATTTCGAAGGATAAAAATGAGTATTTGAAAGACATTTTGAAATGATAGTAATTTGTAAAGCATAGTTTTCGAAAAACATTTTGAAGTGATAGTAATTTTTAAAGCACAGTTTTTGAAAGAACCAAAAAAACACTTTTAAAAATACTCCTCCTGTATTCAACACCGTCTGACTCTATCTAAGTGCCTTAAGGGACTTTAGTGTTGACTTAACAGGCTTGTGTCTAATTGTGTAGGTCAAACAAATTTTTGAAAAAGATATAATTTTGAAAATGTATAATATATAAGCACTTAGACAAACATGAAATCGATAAAAATATTATTATGTTAAAAAAATTATTTTAAAAATATATTTTTACGAAAATATCCTAAGAATTTTAGAAAACATTTTTGAAAAGCAGTTTTCAATTTATTAGTCCTTAACATCTCACCCATTTTAAATGTCTCAATACACGCAAGCATGGTTGCCTTATGGGTGTATTGTGAGATGCTTGAATAATTTTCTTTGAATTGTGTTAAATTTAAGATTTAATTAAAACTTATGTTAGATTCAAATTTATCAAATAGTAAATTGAATTTGAGTTTCGATAATCAGCTTCTAGGTCTTGGCGAGACACAGAGGCCTTCTTTGGCCGTAGCCTTATTGGAGCAACAACCCTTTCCTTAACAAAGCCTTTTATCGAAAGTTCATTTTCAAATTACTTCTTGAAAAATTTTGGTCTAACTAGCTTAGATTTTGGATCGGTAGCTTTGGCTAGTTCCACGAGACTAAACAGACCAAGTAGGGTACATCTTACCCCACATGACCTTATTAGAAGGGCTTCCCTAACGTACTATCATCTCACCTCCACCTAATACTATGTTGTTCAAGTTTCAAGTAAATTTTTTTCCTATCTAACCATTCTAAATCATGCATAAAATTAAACATAAATGACATGACAGATATATATAAAAAAATAGCAAATGCATGAGCATGGCATATATGCATGATTCAATCAAGTCAAGGCATTTTAATTAAGTTTCTAATAATGTATCAAATTCCCAATTTGATACATATCGTGTGAACCCGCGAATATACCAACCCACTTTGACATATTTAATTTCATTAGATTGATTGTTGCAGTCGGGTAAAATTTAATTTAATTTGAGTTTAAGTTATTAAGATTTAATTTGAGATTAAAATTAATTAAGGATTAATTGGATTAATTAAGGATTGATTGGATTAATTAAGTTAATTAAGGATTAACTGGATTAATTAAGAATTAATTGAATTCAAGTTAATTAAGGATTAACTGGATTAATTGGATTTAAGTTAATTAAGGATTAAAAAATAATTGATTAAGGATTAATTGGATTCAAGTTAATTAAGGATTAACTGGATTAATTAAGGATTAATTGGATTTAAGTTAATTAAGGATTACAAAAATTAATTAATGTTAAAGTAATTAAGGATTAAGGTAAAAATTAATTAAGATTTAATTAAGGCTGAAATAATTAAGGATTAAAGTAAAAATTATTTAAGATTTCATTTAGATTGAAATAATTAAGGATTAAAGTAAAATTTATTTAAGATTTAATTTAAGTTGAAATAATTAAGGATTAACGTAAAAATTATTTAAGATTTAATTTAGATTGAAATAATTAAGGATTAATTTAAGGTAAAAATTAATTAGCATGTAATTTAGGTTGAAATAATTAAGGATTAAATTAAGATAAAAATTAATTAGGATTTAATTTGATTTAAGATTCAAAATTTCTGGGTTAGTTAATAGTTATGGGTTTAATTGCATCATTTTCATTATTTCAAAAATGTCTGACTAATCTACTATTTCTTCTTCATTTAATTTTTCTAGTTTTTCCAACACTTCTGCTTTGTTTCAATTTTTGTAGATTTTATTAACTGTAGCCTTGATTCTAAAAAATTCATCTTCCTCCTCATCCTTATCATCAAAATTATATCCTTCTATATCTTCATAGTAAGTGGAGTAGTTTTCAGGGCTATTAATTAATGTTTTATAATTATCTTCAAGATTATCTAAGAAATTAATAATTAAATCATCATCAAAAACGGGTTTATCGTCACTATCCTCATAAATAACTTCGATGTCCTCTGAAATATCTTGAATATCCTCAAGTTCATTTTTAACGTTCTCAGAATTAATTTCAGAATTATCCTTAATATTTTTAGAATTATTTTCAGGATTATCCTCAATATTTTCAGGATTATTTTCAGAATTATCCTTAATATTTTCAGGATTATTTTCAAAAAAATTATTAGAATTAATTCTAAAAATCATTGCATTGATATTAAAAATTAATGAGTTGATATATTATATTTTAATATTATCTACACTTGGTAATAGGTTATGCAAAATATTAATTTGACTATGCAATAATTCTAATTTTTTAGAAAAATTATCTAAGTTATTATCATAAGATAGTACAGGAATTTGAAAATCTTTACAAACATACACTTTTCGTACCTTTGACGGACACTGATTCTTGTAGTGATCGTGCTTTTGACATTTGAAATAGTATATATGACTCTTGTCCCTCCGGACTCCAGGCGCTGGTACCTCCTTTGCTGTCGGTGGTGAAGATCGAGTGTTACGAGTAGGACACTGATTTTTATAGTGTCCTCTCTCCCTACACTTGAAACATGTAATATGAAATTGACCATAATTAAGAAAAATACCTGATTCACCCCTGGGATCCCCCTCAACTCCTGGCGTCATTGCTCCGTCGGCTGTTAGTCTGGTGAAGAGCTACCAGGCTCTGATACTACTTGTGGGGACCGGTGTCGTCGATAGAGGGGGGGTGAATATCGACTCATTAAAGAATTCTTCGGAAAGTGTGTCTTTCGATCGTTCTAGATAGAGAGTTAGTGTGCAGCGGAAATAATAAAGAACGAAAATGAAAGACACTTGTACACACGGGATTTACTTGGTTCCCAACCCCCCAAGGTAGTACATCCAAGGCCTAAGCACGAGAAACACCCATCCACTAATGGTCTCCTTCCCGGACATTCCAGAGGCGGAGAAACCCATCTTACAGTGCACAATTTACAATCAAAATATTAAGAAAAGTAAATGCAGAAACATAAATTCAAACCAAATAAAGGGTCAAAGACATGGCCGATCTGGAACTTCGAAGTGCTGCGCACTTCCTCCTGGAGCCTCCTTGGTCGCAGAGCTTCGTCTTTAGCGCTTTATCGTCACTCGGAAAGCTTAGAATGATCTCGGAATTGGTGTTCTGAGTTGAGGGGTCAAACCCCTTTATATACTCATGTCTAGGGCGCCTGAGTTGTTGTGGGGCGCCTCATAAGCCTTGGTCAAACCTCATCTTCGCGCCGAACTCGCAACAGGGATAAGATCCCCTTCCTAGGCACCTGTATCAACACAGGCGCCTGGGAGCCCTCAGGTGCCTGTGTTAACAGGCGCCTGGGAGGGGCTGCCCAGTCCAGGGTGCCCTAAAGGTCTGGGGCGCCCGTATTGATACAGGCACCCTAGAAGTCCTTCCAGGCAGCTTTTTCTTCTTTGTTTGCTCTTCTGTCTTACCTCCAACTTTAGGTACCTGCAATACAATCAATGACATGACAAATATGCAGATAATCTTAACCTTAGAGACTTGGTTCTGACTTAGAATTTCTTGAGAAACCCTAGGTCGAACCGACACCTATGTTCCCTTCCCGGGGAATGTGCCTTTCACCTACTCCTCTCAGGAGAAGTTTTGCCAACCGGCCCATCCGGTTGGACATTTTGCCCAGCTTCACTCATAGGACTTTTTCCCAATCTTACGACCAAGACTTCGTGCCCAGTCCACGACCAGGACTTATTGCCCAGCTTCACTCACCAGGACTTTTGCCCAGCTTCACTCACCAGGACTTCGTGCCCAATTAACGACCAGGACTTATTGCCCAACCCTATGTCAGGACTTCGATGCCCAGCCCTCGGCCAGGACTTATTGCCCAATTCCTCGAACCAGGACTTCGTACTCAACCCTCGGTCAGGTCTTCGGTGCCCAGCTCACGGCCAGGACTTAGTGCCCAATCCATAATCAGGACTTAGTGCCCAATTCTTTAAACCAGGACTTATTACCTAGGTTAACTAGGACTTTCCTTCACTTTGTTACTCCTTTCTTGACTAACCCTTCCTTGTTCTAATGTATCACTAACTTAATCATATTGTTAAAAATTGAAACACTCGAGGAGACATCATTGATGCTTCTTGCACCAACAAAGAGTACACCGGTGGACGAGAAGAGTGTGCACGATATCCGAGGGATGAGAAGCCGGGGAGGAAGACTGCTTAAGGAAAGGCCTGAAATTGGGTGGGTTCGGATGTGCTCAACTTCAGATAATCAAAAATCACCTAGAAGTGTCGGAAGACTGGTCAATCGAAGGCTGACCAGAATAATGTTGAAGCTGCTAATCCCAGGTGCCCGAATGGAATTAGGCGCCCAGGC
The DNA here is from genome assembly GCA_024364735.1 of Boesenbergia rotunda. Lineage (NCBI taxonomy): Eukaryota > Viridiplantae > Streptophyta > Magnoliopsida > Zingiberales > Zingiberaceae > Boesenbergia > Boesenbergia rotunda. Next base: position 568,719 of record JAGFNQ010002486.1, read on the forward strand.
ATACAGGTGCTCGATAACCTATTTAGCTGTTTTATGGTCCTTGCAATGTGGATAAGCGTTGACCTAAATCAAGCGACTATGTTGCACTGGGCGCCTAAGATGTGTCACGTTAACACATCGATAAAACTTCCAGGCTCTATACATAGAGCTCCTTTGCTCAGAGTTTCCATAAATTCATTGTAAATAATTTTGTATTTATTTCCTAAGTTTTCTCTGAACTGTCAAGAGTCTGTAAGAGGCTTCTCCACCTACACAGGGAGATATTTAGAGATTGAGCTTTCAACTGTCTTAGATTAGCAACCAACTAAGTTGCAACCAAGTAAAAAATCAGGCAGCCTCTTCTTTATTTGTTTATGTTGTTGATTTTTATTATAACTACCCAATCTGTTATCTTTGCTAAGTTGAGAAGCAAAAGATTTGGTTTTATTTTTCAGGGATATTCACCCTCTCTAGTTGACCGAACTGATCCAACAACATCATATCTCCGACCCTACATTTCATAATTCATTAAACTCAACAATCAGAAGTTGCAAAAAAAATATCTATCTTCTCTTTTGGATTCATTGGACTTGGAATAAGCACAATAACAAATATGAATTTGTCTTTCATGCACATCCATATCTATAAGTTGTATAGTGTTTATATAATGGCCAAGATAAATATTATTATCCTGACCAACCAAGTGACTAAAATGCATTTGAAGAAAGTCTCAGTCTCACATTACACGGTTCCATTGCAAAGAAGAAAAATATTATATCATGATGTTTCCATGTAATGGAGTCACAAGGATGACACATTATACCTCCTTTATACACATTCTCATTATGCCACTTCATATGGCAAAGTGTTGCGATAGATGCATGCTGACCGTTCAGTCGTGTCACGGTTTCAAATATAATTTAAGTATCGAACTCCTCTACACTAATGTAGCATAGAGTAACTCGAGTCGTCTCCCAACGAATGTAGTTGGAACATGATAATTCTCAGGATTGTATTTTATTGCTTTTGGGTTTTTGATATCAAACTGGGGTTTGGATTTGAACGTAAAGACTACGAAAAGAAATAGCAAGTATGTATGAAATTGCTGAAATGAATACTGAAATTGCAAACGAAGCTTTGAAGGAGCTACTGCAAACAATCTGGAATTCCCACAAATTGCTGAAATAAATGCTGGATAGAAAATGAAATTGCTGCCGAAAATTTGAAGAGTTAATTACAATTGCAGAAAATGAAAGACAGACAGTTAAACCTAATTGAATCCAAAGAAACAAAAACTTCAAACTATTGAAAGAAGCATTGAAAGCATGGATTAAGCTAAGCTACTGTAACAATTGAAAAAACCAGTGATTGAAGAAATTCACAGATCACTTAGCATGTATCAAATTGAATCAAAATGCAAGAAACTAAACATGGGAGATCATCAACTGATAGATGCATTGAACACACGATTGAAACATATCAACTGGCACAACATGGATCTGCTGTGAAGTATTAAACTGCTGGCAATACTGAAGAGCTGCTAGAATTGAAATGTTGAAGTAAACAAACTACGAAGAATTGGATCGGCTAAACAAGCTGCTAAGGAAACTGCTGGAGACGAGCTAGGCGGTGGAGATGGATGCTGTGAAGGAACCCCATTCGAGCAGAGAAGATGAAGTGCTGATAATTGGATCGCCGACGGTGGAATCGACCGTCAGCTAGGGTTGGAACCCCTAACCCTAGCTATGCGATGGTGGCGAGATGGAGTCAACTAGGGCACAGACCCGATACCCTAGCTATGGTGGATTGGAGAATGGATGAAAGCTTTGATCGAGTCGGGAACCCCTCAAACTCGAGAGAAATCTGTCGGTCAGCGGCGATGAAATGGAAAGCGGATGGAGTTGATCGGATCGAGTCGGGAACCCCTCAAACTGATCGATTCAATCTCCGGCCAGCTGTGAAGGAGTGGATGAGATGAAGAACGCCAGCTAGGGTTCGAAACCCCTGATCCCTAGCTGTGGTCGGGCGGCGATGGTGATGGAGAGGAAGTCGCCGGCGGTGGAGTGAAGTGGATGGAGTGAGTCGGGAGAGCCCCGTCTGCCCTAGCTGTGGTTGGCGATCCGCGTTTTGTATGGTTGCACGTGGTTCAGCCAAATCAACTCAAGCCTTGGGTTCAACCACAGCTCAATCCAGTTCTAGCCAGCTTCAGCTCTGGTTCAGTCAATGGTTCAGTCAAGCCAAGCAGCTAGGTTCGGTCAGCCTTGGGTTGAATCAACTTCAACAAATGGGTTCAATCTCAGCCCAGCTCATCAGTTGGTTCAACTCAACCTAGCCAGAAGTTGGGTCAGCTAACCCAGCCAGATCTCATAGCTCCAATCTTTAATTCATTAGCAACGGACGACTGAGATCGATTTGGCTTCATCCAACGGTCGGATCTCTTCAGATCTGAACCAAACTCCACAGATCCTAATCAATGGTTCTGATCTACATGTCCCCAGCTCGAATTAACCAGATCAGTGGCGGATGGTCCAGATCTTCCCTTTTCTTGAATGGATGGTGTAGAACATCTTGAGCTTGATCCAACGGTCAGATCGCTTCTGATTTGACTGAAATTTTCAGATCTTGATCTATGGTCAGGATTGATTCTATCTTAAACTCGGATTGACCAGAAGTTGACCGATGGCTCAGATCTAGCCGTTCTCTGGAATGGACGGCTCCTAATAATCCGATGCTTGATCCCTTTAATCTGGATCCAATGCTGACTCAAGTCTGACCTGATTTGATCTAGGTCCATGATCAATTGAAGCCTACAAAATGATATTCAAATTTAGTGTCAAAAATATCCCAAATATACAAAGATTAGAATTAAAAGCCAAAATGAAGGGAATACATGAAACCTAATAAAATTGCAAACTTAAGCATATAAAAGTGGATCAAACATGGATTTTAGAGCCGAAAATAATCAACAAAATGATGGTTATCAAACTCCCCCACACTTATTCTTGCACGTCTCGGGCAAGTAAACAAAACTAAAAGAAAACAACATATCTCCCAAACATTACATCCCCTATCAATACTTTAAGAAATAATAAAAGAAAGTTACTTAGGATCATCAAGTCTCAAGCATCCATGTATTTATGGTTCCAAATCTCACATAAGTCAAAAACATGGTAATTTCATCAACTTGAATGAACTAAGCATGACAAAAACCTCACAAGATGGATATATGCACTGATGCTCACAAAATTAATAGATATGGAAGTGGAGTTCTCTCAAAACATTCATGACATTGCACTACCATATGCTTGCTTATCTTCTACTTCTCCACTACTATAACATAAGTACACAAATCAAGAGGGCTTTTCAATGAATAATAATGAAACCATGTGCTAACAAACAAGAAGGGTAGATAACAAGGGAGATCAGAAAGAAGATCAAAGAAGATCAAAGAGAATATGAGAGCATTGGGGTAATTAACATGATGTATACAATCAAACAATAGGCCAAAATAAATAACTCAATCAAACCTCCAACACTCAAAATTCTCCTTGCACATTCTCAATATAATACACAACAACCACTTACAACATCTCTCAAAATGCATGTATGGATTAACAACATAACTCTTGAATTTCTCTAAACAATAATATCAAAAGAGTACACGTCAAGAAAATATTCCTTTTTGTTCATCACTAACAAAATCCCGAATGCTTGAGGATTTTTTTTTTTTACATAGGGAGATTTTTTTTCATTCTTTTCTCACTTTTTTTTCATCTTTATTATTTTTTCTATCTCTCTTTATTTTTTTTCATAGAGAGATTTTCTTTTTTTTTCACAAAGAGAGATTTTTTTTTACACACAAGCATTCGTCTATACACACTTGTCTCCCCCCCCCCCCCACTTAAAACTTGCCCGTCTCGGGCAATGTAGCAAAGCATGATAATCACCTAAAACTCACAATAATAGAGGCTGATAATAGAGAAATAACAATGTAACTCATCATGCAATCACCTCATGCTCTCATCGCATGCTCAAGGGAAGAATAAGCTAATAAAGATATGTCAGTGAGAATGTAATGACAATGAAAAGATCTGACAAAGGAAAGACAATGAAATATGAAAGCAATAGGTGAAATGCTCAGTAGTAACAATAACAAAGGAGAGGGAAACTAAGAGTTCAACAAGAAGGGTTACCTCCATCATATTCATGTAAGCTTATGCTATTATAATTTCAAAAAGAATCAAAGCAAGTTCTAGAGTGTTAAATATCACAAATGCTATCACACATAAGAGGATTAAGGATAGGCATGGCAATATCCTCACTAGGTGAACAATAAAATGTCATGATTAATCTAACAAGATAGAGTCCATCACCACAATAAATGACTAAATGCAATTAATATCCCCAAGCATACCAAGGAAACCAAAACTCGATAATCAGACTTAACTATCTTTTATGATTCTCAAAGCATAATAAAGGAACATGTAGGGAGATAAAACTAGAAATCAAACAAGGTTTATTCAAGACCAAACAAAATGCAGAATGAGGAAGCAAAACATGAATGCAAGGTATAAAAGCAAACAAACATGCAAGTATAAACATCAAGAAAAACAAGAAAAGGAAAGTAAAGGAACAAACTCCCCTTTATTTCTGGCGGTCGGAGTCTATCAAGAAACAACCTCCATCGTGGTAGTGGAGGAGTAGGAATAGCTAAGAGAGCTTCCTTCATTTGATCTATGTCATGGTGCATATCTCCCCCACACTTGAACTTTACAGAAAAATGTTCGGGTGGCCGTAGACGATTAAGGTACAAGATCCATGTAAGAGATGGAGTGCTATGAATTAAAGTAAGACCTTCTCCTCCCTCTTGATGCCTTTTGAAAGTTCTTCCAGGAGGTTGGAGTCTGTTCAGATGGAGCACCCACTCCATAAGTCTTCAGGACCCTGCAAAACCATGTAATACCTTTCTCAAGCGTGCAGGGTAAGAAAGAAATGAAATAATATCAGTCTCTGCATGAAATGTATCCAAAAATGCATAACATCCAATAAAATCAGTTCTGGTATCTCAATGAATTTTTCACAATTAATATCCACCAAGGGTAATTCAAGAAACTTATCACCACCCATGAAATCTATTTTGGATACCTCAATGGAATTTTCACAATTATTTTCCAACAAGAATGTATCAAGCAATGCATTACAACCACTGAAATCAATTTGAGGTACCTCCATAAGTTTTTCACACTCAACTTCAGCATAAGATATAGCAAGAGATTCATCACAATAAACAACTTCAATTTCAGGCTCTTCTAAAAAATTTTCACACTCCATATCCACAAAAGATGTATCAAAAGATTCATCATAACATACAACATCAATTTGGGGCACTTCTAAAAAATTTTTACAATCCATATCCACAAAAGATGTATCAAGGGATTCATCATAACAAACAACATCAATTTTAGGTGCCTCTAAAAATTTTTACAATCAATAAAATCAGTTTGAAGCACCTCTATGCAATCTTCAAAAGAAATAGGAGGAATACTTACCTCATCTTGCTGAAGAATACCTGGAGGTTCTATAAGAGTAGATGTAATTATTAGTTCCTCCTGGTAATGAGCAATCTCTTCTTCAGGTTCAGGTTCTGGTGATTCTTGGGTTCTTACTTTCACCATGCAAGTCCCTACACTTCCTGGTTTGTCCTCTGAATCTTCTAATGTATCCATCACTGTTGGTGGTCCCTGGGGCTTAGTGCAATCCCCTACACCTGTAGAATCATCTCCTATGCATGCTTCTTCAGTAATTTCTGCAACAACAATATTAGAAAAATTAGGACCATTAATAACACTATCATCACAAAATAAAAGATGAGAAGGGTCCTGTAGTGCTTCAGAATCCTCTTCTTGAGCTGAAAATTTTGAAAATAAATTTTGAACAAGAACTTCAGGAGGAATGCATGTTGTAGGTTTCCTGATTTTGATGACTTCTTCTTCTTCTTCCACCAACCTCCAAGTTAGTTCACAATCATACCCCTTAAAATCCTGAGTAGCCTGAGGAGATAATTGTCCTGATCTTTCGGCTTCTGTTTGATTCATTTGATCAACCCATTTTTCAAGGCATCTTCCAAGGTTTTGAAGCTTGGTGTAGAACTCCTGTTGGTCTTGAAATGTAGCAAAAGGCTACTGAAGACCATGAGTAGGCTATGAATTTGAAATTGGAACTGTTGGGGCTGCTCAAATGGTTGAATGGGCTGATTAAACTGCTGAAATGGCTGATAATTAGGATGTTGTTGCTGGAAATTATTGTTCTGAAAATTCTGAAATTGTGGCTGGCATTGTTGATTGAATTGTTGAAATGCTTGAGGTTGAAAATTCTGAGTGTCTTGCTGAAAATTCTGACCTTGAAACTGGAAATCTTGCTGACATGGTTGAAATTGTGGCTGAAAAAACTGATTTGTTTGCTGAAAATTCGAATAAGTCTGTTGATAATTTGGATTGAACCCTTGCTGAAAATTCTGAAATTGTGGTTAAAACTGCTGTAGTGGCTGATTAAATGTTTGGTACTGCTGCAAATCTGAATAAGGCTGCTGAAATTGTTGAAAAGGCTGACATTGTGGCTGCCCTCGCTGAAATTGATAACTTGGTTATTGAAAATTTGATTGGGACTGCTGAAAATATTGGTTCTGCTGTTGAAATTGTTGACACGGCTGCTGGTAAGTAGATGAAAACATTTTGAACTGGCAGTCCTGTCACAAAGCAAACAAAATAGCAGCAACCGTATACAAAAGATAAAGCAATCAAGAATAGAATCAAAAGATATAATTATCAAACACCACTACATTCCCCGGCAACGACGCCAAATTTGCTGACCATTTCAGTCGTGTCACGGTTTTAAATACAATTTAAGTATCGAACTCCTCTAGACTAATGTAGCATAGAGTAACTCGAGTCGTCTCCCAACGAGTGTAGTTGGTACATGATAATTCTCAGGATTGTATTTTATTGCTTTTGGGTTTTTGATATCAAACTGGGGTTTGGATTTGAACGTAAAGACTACGAAAAGAAATAGCAAGCAGGTATTAAATTGCTGAAATGAATACTGAAATTGCAAATGAAGCTTTGAAGGAGCTACTGCAAACAATCTGGAATTCCCACAAATTGCTGAAATAAATGCTGGATAGAAAATGAAATTGCTGCCGAAAATTTGAAGAGTTAATTACAATTGTAGAAAATGAAAGACAGACAGTTAAACCTAATTGAATCCAAACGAAACAAGAACTTCAAACTATTGAAAGAAGCATTGAAAGCATGGATTAAGCTAAGCTACTGCAACAATTGAGTAAACCAGTGATTGAAGAAATTCACAGATCACTTAGCATGTATCAAATTGAATCAAAATGCAAGAAACTAAACATGGGAGATCATCAACTGATAGATGCATTGAACACACGATTGAAACATATCAACTGGCACAACATGGATCTGCTGTGAAGTATTAAACTGCTGGCAATACTGAAGAGCTGCTGGAATTGAAATGCTGAAGTAAACAAACTGCGAAGAATTGGATCGGCTGAACAAGCTGCTAAGGAAACTGCTGGAGATGAGCTAGGCGGTGGAGATGGATGCTGCGAAGGAACCCCATTCGAGCAGAGAAGATGAAGTGCTGATAATTGGATCGCCGGCGGTGGAATCGATCGTCAGCTAGGGTTGGAACCCCTAACCCTAGCTGTGTGATGGCGGCGAGATGGAGTCGACTAGGGCACGGACCCGATACCCTAGCTTTGGTAGATTGGAGAATGGATGAAAGCTTTGATTGAGTCGGGAACCCCTCAAACTCGAGAGAAAGCTGTCGGTCGGCGGCGATGGTGATGGAGAGGAAGTCGCCGGCGGTGGAGTGGAGTGGATGGAGTGAATCGGGAGAGCCCCGTCTGCCCTAGCTGTGGCTGGCGATCCGCATTTTGTATGGCTGCACGTGGTTCAGCCAAATCAACTCAAGCCTTGGCTTCAACTACAGCTCAGTCCAGTTCCAGCCAGCTTCAGCTCTGGTTCAGTCAATGGTTTAATCAAGCCAAGCAGCTAGGTTCGGTCAACCTTGGGTTGAATCAGCTTCAGCAAATGGGTTCAATCTCAGCCCAGCTCATCAGTTGGTTCAACCAACCCAGCCAGAAGTTGGGTCAGCTAACCCAGCCAGATCTCACAGCTCCAATCTTTAATTCATTAGCAACGGACGACTGAGATCGATTTGGCTTCATCCAACGGTTGGATCTCTTCAGATCTGAACCAAACTCCACAGATCCTAATCAATGGTTCTGATCTACCTGCCCCCAGTTCGGATTAACCAGATCAGTGGCGGATGGTCCAGATCTTCCCTTTTCTTGAATGGATGGTCTAGAACATCTTGAGCTTGATCCAACGGTCAGATCGCTTCTGATTTGACTGAAATTTTCAGATCTTGATCTATGGTCAAGATTGATTCTATCTTGAACTCGGATTGACCAGAAGTTGACCGATGGCTCAGATCTAGCCGTTCTCTGGAATGGACGGCTCCTAATAATCCGATGCTTGATCCCTTTAATCTGGATCTAATGCTGACTCAAGTCTGACCTGATTTGATCTAGGTCCATGATCAATTGAAGCCTACAATATGATATTCAAATTTAGTGCCAAAAATATCCCAAATATACAAAGATTAGAATTAAAAGCCAAAATGAAGGGAATACATGAAACCTAATAAAATTGCAAACTTAAGCATATAAAATGTGGATCAAACATGGATTTTAGAGCCGAAAATAATCAACAAAATGATGGTTATCAATGCACATGCTCACTAGCCTTTAACATATCACATAGTTACTGAACTTCTGGTGTTGATATTTCATATATATTGGAATAATCAACTATTAACTGGTTTTATCATACCGTAAACCATTGATTGCATAACATTCTCGTTAGATGATGATTGTCCTATAGCAGTTGTGCCAGATGAAAAAAGCAATCGAAGTTCCAATTGGATGAAACAAATATGACACTTCATGACAGTACCAATTATAGTAATTTAGAACAAAATCATTTGTGCATAGATGTACTTTCCTAGTAGCCTCATCACGAAAAAATATATTTCTACAATTACAATGATTACACAAACAACATAACTCACCACCACCATTCATATATCTGGATGACTTTTAGTAAAGTTCACAAATACTTAAACTCCAACAAAATATTTATCTCGGATAAATTCATTTTCTAATCTATTATACATTCAAATGTTGTTCATGTACATTATATCCTAGAGAGAATAAAATTTCCAACATTAACAAAACAAGGTCAAAACTAATCATTCATAGCTTAAATTAAGCTTACCTTAAGACATTCAAACCTAATACATATAATAAGACTAAACATAACCTAAAATTAGAGCTTAGGGTGCAATCGTCCTCGCGAGCACAAGACAAAACATGGTTGGCCTCGCGAGCATAGTGCAAATTCCATGAAGTTGTCATGAGCACAAGTTGTAGCCAGCCTCACATGCACAGTGTGAGGCCGCGATCGGGCTAGCACCTGCTCGCCTGTGGGAAAAGACCACCTGTGTTTTTCTTTTTTAACTCCATTAACACAGTAACACATATAAGGAGGAAAACTCCTTTAGAAATTTTAGATGTGGGACTATTCCTCATCTACTTCCATGTATGTCAATTTTTTGTTGACTTTAAATAATTAATTTCTCATTCACCCGTAATCGATTTTGAGAAAATTAATAGTCTAGATTCATCTACGCGAAACATAGATTTTGTTTTTAAAGTCAATTTTGACTTTCATCGATTGATGACACCTCGATTTTTCTTTGTAAAATTATATTTGGTCTTTTTTAAGAACCAAATATCTAATAATCCCCCACATGAATAGAAATTAATGCATGCATGTATGCTAATACTTTACAAGAGTCCAATCGATAAGTCAATACATCGGGAGAGGTAGCTTGTGGCTTTGAACCTTCCGTAGTGGAATGCTATCGAGCATACTAGCCTGTGCAGTGAACGTAATATCTTAAACTGCTCAACTGTTTGTGTATACTAAGACAATAACTCCCACACAGGAACTTATCTCACCTACTTTTGGTTCTCATGGTTGGTTCTGTTTTGGCCATGGACAACATCTTGGATTCACGAGTGTTTCATTGAATCCTCCCTGTCTTCACACTCACATAGGTGACACTTCTATCAAGAGTATCCTACCATACTCCACCTTATAAAGGTATAGAAGTTATTAAAAGCATAAGCTTAACCTTACAACATATGGTAGGAAAGCACATGTTCATCCTAGGATTGGGATAGACATAATATATCTCGTGTGCTGTAACACAACTTCTGTAACTTCATTGTTCCATTGAACCAAGATCTTGGGATCTCCAGTCAACAAGGTTGGGTTACCTCTATAGTCGTTTTAGCTATAGATTTTTAATCTCATTCCTCTTAATGAGTAGTATACTTGATCTCGACTTAGCTCCTTCGTAAGAGGATCTGCCAAATTATCTTTGGACTTAACATATTCGATTGCAATTACTCCATTCGAGATCAACTACCTAATGGTATTGTGTCTACGACGTATATGTCGTGACTTACCATTATACATACTACTCTGTGCTCTTCCAATCGCCGATTGACTATCACAATGTATAAGTACGGCGGACACAGGTTTCGTCCAGCTCAGAATATCTTCTAAGAAGTTCTGCAGTCATTCAGCTTTCTCAGCTGCTTTGTCTAGTGCTATAAACTCGAATTTCATAGTTGATCGAGCAATGCACGTTTGCTTAGTGGACTTCCAAGATACCGCTCCCCCATCGATCGTAAATACATATCCACTAGTGGATTTGAAGTCTTTTGTATCTAATATCCAATAAGCATCACAGTATCCCTCTAATACAGTGGGATATTGTCCGTAATGTAATCCGTAGTTCATAGTATATTTCAAATACCTAAGAACTCACATCAATGCTTTCCAATGGGTGTCGTTTGGATTACTTGTAAAATGACTCAGCTTGTTGATCGCACAGGCAATATCCGGACCTGTGCAGTTTGTGAGATACATCAAACTGTCTATTATCCGAGAATATTCCAATTGTGATATGGGTTTACCATGGTTTTTCGCTAAGGGTTGACTTAGATCCATAGGTATTTTCACTGTAGAGAGATCGTATGCATTGAACCTTTTCAATACCGACTCTACATAGTGAGATTGTGTTAGAACTATCCCATCAGATGTCCTGAGAATTTTAATTCCCAATATAACATCTGCTCGACTCATGTCTTTCATATCGAAATTGTTGATCAACATTCTCTTTGTACTCATGATTATCTCATGATTACTGCCCATTATAAGCATGTCGTCTACGTATAGACAGATGATTATATGACCTTCAGGTGTGGTTTTGACATAAATGCATTTGTTACATTCATTTATTTTGAATTCATTTGACAACATTACTTTGTCAAATTTTTCGTGCCATTGTTTAGCCGCTTGTTTAAGTCTGTATAATGACTTAACAAGTCAATACACCTTTTCCTCTTTTCCTGGAGTTACGAACCCCTTGGGTTGCTCCATATAAATTTCTTCTTCCAACTCACCATTTAAGAACCCAGTCTTAACATTCATTTGATGTATTTCAAGGGCATATAGTGCTGTGATGGCCATCAGCACTCGTATGGACGTACTCTTTGTCATAGGTGAGTAGGTATCGAAGTAGTCAAGGCCTTCCTTTTGCTTGAACACTTTGGCTACAAGTCTGTCCTTATACTTGTCAATTGATCCATAAACTTTATACTTATGTTTTAGTACCAGTAGAAAGGTTTACTAATTCTCAAGTATGATTATTCATAATGGACTCAATTTCATTATTGACAGCCTCTTGCCATAATGGGGCGTCGGGACTAGAGAGAGCTTCATTTAATATTCTTGGGTTCATTTCCGACATAAAAGTCATGAAGTCCGGCCCGAACGATTTCTCAACTCTAGCCCGTTTGCTCCGATGTGACTCTGAGCTTTGATCGTCAATAGTCCTTTTATGACAACTAAGTTCAGAATCGTTTTGTTCGTTAGAACTTCCGTTGTAATCACTTTGAACGTTTCCCTTCTTATTTGGGAATATATTTTCAAAGAATATTGCATTATGAGATTCTATGGTTGTTCCCACATGAATATCAGGAATGTCTGACTTGTGAACTATGAAACAATATGCACTACTATTATGGGCATATCTGACAAATATCGCATCAAAAATTTTAGGTCCAATCTTTACTTGCTTTGGTTAGGGTACTTCGACTTCTGCCAAGCACCCCCACACTTTCAAGTATTTGTACGATGGGTCACGGTCTTTCCATAGTTCATATGGTGTTTTATCATTTTTCTTGTGAGAGATTTTATTGAGAATATGATTTGCCGATAATATAGCTTCCTCCCACAAGTTCTGGGGTAAGCCTGAATTTATCATAAGGCATTCATCATTTCCTTTAGTGTCCGATTTTTACGTTCGACAATACCATTTGATTGAGGCGAGTATGACACCGTTGTCTGATGGATAATGCCAGATTCTGAATAAAACTCATCAAACGGTGCACCTTATTCTCTACCTCTATCACTACGAATTATTTTAATTCGTTTATCAAGTTGATTCTCAACTTCTATTTTATAAGTTCTGAAAGCCTCCAAGACTTCATATTTACTTCTTTAAAGAAAGATATAACAAAACCTCGTGCAGTCATCGATAAAAATAATAAAATATTTTTTATCTCCACTAAATTGCACGAATTTTAAGTCACATAGATCACTATGTATCAATTCTAGAGGAGTTGTTGACCTTTCGACTGAATAAAAAGGTAGTCTCGTCGTCTTTGCTTCCACACACACTTCACATTTGTATATTTCATCAACATTGACGTTTGATAATAAATTTAATTTGACAAGATGTTTTAGAGTATTATTATTAACATTTCCAAGTTGATCATGCCATAAATTAAAACACTCAACAACATAGCTGGAAGCTTTTATTTTATTACCATCAAATTCACGGTGTACAGTTATTACAATCATTTTGAACAGACTCTTTTCTAAATATCTCTTACCTACGAAGACACCATTCTTCATAAGTGTTGGATCTGGGATGGCTAGAGAGGGGGGGTGTGAATAGCCAGCCACAAAAACCTTTGGCTTTTTTTGATTCTTTTTGCACTTAGGTTAGCAGCGGAAGAAAAATAAAACAGAAAGAACACAAGCAGAAAACAAACCAGACGCTAACAGAAGGATTTACAAGGTTCGGGGATAACTTGCCCCTACTCATTGGTGTGCCCGTGAGGTGGGTGATCCCTTGATCGTCAGCAGATCAAGCCCCGGAACTCCGGCTAAGAAAATCTCTTTCTCGATGGAGTAACCTCTCCACAGATCTCAGAAATGAATCAAGTTGAGTACAGGAGACCACGAGAAGGTAGCACAACAGATGTAGCAGAAAGCTTCAAGGAAGAAGAAACATTACTGAGAGAGCACAGCAACAACACAACCAAAACCCACAGCAAAGCTTATGCTTCGTTTTCTGTTCGTTGCTCTCTCCTCTGCTTCGCCAGCTTCCTCTTAAGCCTTCCTTCTGCTCATCACCAGCTTCGTCAGCCACTGACCCACGGCTTCATCACCCACTGACCTACTGACCTCCACTGAGCTTTCAGTTCATTGAAGACCTCTTCAGCTGGAGCCTCAGGTCAGTCGCCAGAAACCGTTGAAACCTGCAACAGATAACAAACAAACATGTCGTAGTGAAAGTCACCATTGACCCTCCTTCTTGGCTTGTATCGTCTCTGTATCATCTGCACACTCAACAGACTGATTAGCGAAGCAAATCAAAACATATCAGAAGGAAATCAGTAGGAAATCAGAAGAAATCAGAGGTCTGACAGTAATTCAAATTAAAGTTCTGAGGCGTTGATCGGTCACCCTGACCAATCAGACACCCTCCTGACCGATCAGACTCGACTCTAATTGATCCAGTAAAGATCTGATCGGTCTCACTGACCGATCAGAGATCAGGGATCGGTCACCAAACCGATCCTAAACCCACTGAACTCTTCGGGGTTTAGATTCAAGAACCCAGCCAGGGCTGATCGGTCCAGCTGACCGATCAACCAAGGACTGATCGATCTCACTGACCGAACAGCCACGGCCTGATCGGTTCACTGACTGATCAGGCTATAGCTTGACCTTTCTGGCCACAATCACCTGATCGGTCACTTGACTGATCAGGTTAGGTCCTGATCGGTCAAAGTGACCAATCAGGTCACCTCTTGACCGATCAGGAGCCATCCTGATTGGTCCAGGAGGGCCCTGATCGGTCGCTCTGACCGATCAAGGTTTCCTGTGAATCACAGAGAAACTTTCTAATCTATTTCTGATCGTTCACCAGAACGATCAGTCACCACACAAAATGTTTCTGATCTATTTCTGATTGTTCACCAGACCGATCAGACATCCTGGATCGGTCACCAGAGCGATCTACTATCAAGGGAGTTCGTGTCAACTCCTTGATCAGACTTCAGACCGATCTACAACTAAGGGAGTTCGTGCCAACTCCCTGATCGGACTTCAGACCGATCCAGCTCCGATCATTTCGACCCTGAGTCCATAGAACAGGCTCCCTTGCCTTCTCTGACTCAGTCTGGTCCGGAGAACAAGCTCCCGAGCCTTCTCCGACCTAACCCAGTCCAGAGAACGAGCTACCAAGCCCTCTCAGACCAGTACACTTAATGTTCAGCCCCCTGAACCAAGACTTCATGCCCAGCTTCACTCACCGGGACTTAGTCCAACCTAGCTTCACTCACTAGGATTTCCTTTACCTAGCTTCCCTCGTTAGGACTCGGCTTCACTCACTAGGATTTCCTTCACCTAGCTTCCCTTGCTAGGACCCGGCTTCACTCACCAGGATTTCCTTCACCTAGCTTCCCTTGCTAGGACCCGACTTCACTCACCAGGGTTTCCTTCACCTAGCTTCACTCACTAGGACCCCGCATTACTCATCGAAATTTGTGCCCAATCCTCGATCAGGACTTAATCAGAACTTATCTTACTCAACTAATCTTAAATCGGTGTCAATACTAAAACAACAATCAAGTCAGACTGCATCAACAGTAAGTACAAAGTTATTTGACTGGAACACTAGTCTAAAGCCAACCTTGACAAGTGTCGATCCAGAAACTAGGTTCTTTCTGATGTCGGGAACGTGGAACACATCAATGAGAGTTAGCTCCTTCCAGATGTCATCTTCAGGATAATTTTCCCGAGTCCGACAATCGACGATGTAGTGGAATTGCCCATATAGAGATTTCTTCCACTTATTGGCGTATACTTGGAGAACATCGTCTTATCAGAACAGATGTGACGTGTTGCTCTAGTATTGATCCACCACTGCTTCGGGTTGTCCACCACCGTATTGGCTTCAAACACGATCGCAGTGAGATCCAGTTTCGATAGATCGAGGAGCTTGTCATCAGAAGTTGCGACATGGTTCATAGCATCCTTCTGACTCTTGGTTGGTTTCTTCGGAGCGACTACAATTTTTGGACAGGTGTTCTGGCATTCCGCAGTTGTAGCACGAGCCCTTGAATTTCTTGCCTTGAGCTTTATTCTTGAATTGCTTCAGCTTCTTGGAGTTTGGCTCAACCATGTTGGATATCTCATCAATAGCCCGTTTCGTTCCTCTAGAGTCAGATAATTTTCGATTATCCTCCTCTATTCGTAGCCTCAGGATTAGACCTTCAAGTCCTCTCCTTTTGCTTGTGCTTGAGATAATTTTTGAAATCCTTCTACGACGGAGGGAGTTTCTCTATTACCGCAGCTACTTTGAACTGTTGGTGCAAGATGCATCAGTGATGTGCTCCTCTAAGTGTTTTAATGTTTGACAATATACTTAAGTCAGTGATACATTAAACAAAGGAAGGGGAGTTAAGAGAGGAGGAACAAAATGAACCAAAGTCCTAGTAAACCTAGGCAATAAATCCTGGTTCGAAGAATTGGGCACTAAGTCCTAATCATGGATTGGGCACTAAGTCCTGGCAAAGGGCTGGGCACCGAAGACCTGACCGAAAGTTGGGCACGAAGTCCTGGTTCGAGGAATTGGGCAAGAAGACCTGGCTGAGGGTTGGGCACCGAAGTCCTGGACTTAGGGTTTGGGCACGAAGTCTTGGTCCGAGGGATTGAGCAACTTAGCTGAGCGATGACTAAGGACAAAAGTAGAGACGGGTTAGGGTTCGGACGTTTCGATATCCGAGAGTATCGGAGGCTAAGTAAAAGTCCACCCGAAGGACTGGGGTGGCAACCATCTCTTGAATGGAGTAGGTGAAAGGCGCATTCTCGAGGGTGGGAACTTGCGTCGGTTCGACCTAGGGTTTCATGGAAATCCAAAGTCAGAACCAAGTCCTTAAGGTTAAAAATATGTGTATATTTGCTTTGTATTTGTGTATCTTGCAGGTACCAAGATTGGAAGACAAAGCAAGAAAAAAACTGGGCTGGAAGCTTTGAAGTCAGGCGCCCCCATCAATGGGGGCACCCAGATCAAAGAACGAAAAACCAGTTTTGTGAAGGAATGCAGAATAGGCTTCCATTCAGGCGCTCAACAGGATCCAGGCGCCCACATCAAAGAAGGAAAAAGGGTAAGGTCAAAGGAAGGCAGAATAGGCTTCCAGTCAGGCGCCCGGGATGATATAGGCGCCCAAGTTGAAAGATGTATTTGCTGTTTCGAGTTCGAAGCAGAGACAAGCTTTCATTCAGGAGCCTAGGAGGTCCAGGGCACCCTGGTCAAAGGTTTTATCAGCTGCGGCGAGTTCGGCGCAGGGATGAGGTTTGACCAAGCTCATAGGGGCGGCCTGGTGATCACAGGCGCCTGTATGAAGCCTATAAAAGGGGCTTCGACCCCTCAGCTTAAAACACAACTTCCAAGATCCAATTTGAGCATTCTAACTGACGACAAAGCGCTAACGACGAGGCTCTGCAATTGGGAGGCTCTAGGAGGAAGTGCACGGCACTTCGGAGGTCCAGATCGACCGAGTTTCAAACCTTGTTTGTTCGGTTTGCTTTAATTATTTTGCATTTCAACTCCTATCATTTTTGCTTGTATATCAACTGTAAGATGGGTTTTCTCCGCCTCTGAAAATTCTGGAAAGGAGACCAATAGTGGACTCACGCTGAGTACATAGGACATGGACGTACTAACCCTAGGGGGTCGGGAACCAAGTAAATAAATCTCGCGTGTCTGCTGTGCTCTTTTATTTTTCTGTTTTACTTTTCCGCTGTGCTACTAACACTTTGATTAGAACGATCGAAAGTTTATGAAGTTTATCGCGAAGATTTTATGGTCGATATTCACCCCCCCTCTATCGACGGCACCGGTCCTACAAGTAGTATCAGAGCTAGGTTGCTCTTCACCGGACTAACCGCCACGGAGCAAAGACGCCAGGAGTTGAGGGAGAGCCCAGGGGTGAATCAGGTATAATTTTTTAATGTTTGTTTTTAAATTCCATATTATATGCATCACGTGCAGGGAGAGAGGGCACTATAAAAATCAATGTCCTACTCGTAAGAATACATCCTCACCGGCGACAAAGGAGGCACCAACGCCAGGAGTCCGGAGAGACAAAAGTCTCATACGATGCTTCAAATGCGAAAAATATGGACACTACAAAAATAAATGTCCGGGAAAGGTACGCAGAATTTACGCTCCGAAAATTTTTAAAATTCCTGTATTATCCCATAATTTAGATAATTTTTCTGATAAATTAGAATTTTTACACCGTCAAATAGATATCTTGCATGACCGGTTAGAAAAAGTAAATAATGCTAAAATATCAGAAATTAACCTTGTAATCCATAATATTATGTCGTTAATTTCTAAAATTAATTCTGAAATTAATCCTAAATTTAAGTCTGAAAATTCTAATAATTTTAAATCTGAATTCAAATTTGAAAATCCTTTGTATAAATCTGAACTCAAATTTGAAAATCCTTTAGATAATTATGAATTCAAATTTGAAAATACTTTGAATAAATCTGAACTCAAATTTGAAAATCTTAAGGATAATTCTGAACTTAAATTTGAAAATCTTAA
Organism: Boesenbergia rotunda; assembly: GCA_024364735.1. NCBI lineage: Eukaryota > Viridiplantae > Streptophyta > Magnoliopsida > Zingiberales > Zingiberaceae > Boesenbergia > Boesenbergia rotunda. Next base: position 586,833 of record JAGFNQ010002486.1, read on the forward strand.
AGATAGCCCTGAAATTATTGAAATTACTTCTGAGGATAAAGTTGATTTTTCTAAAAATATTTCTAAGGATAATGAAAATATTTCTGAGGATAGTGGAAATAATGTCTCTTTAGATTATAATTTAATTATTCCCTTGGATAATCCTGAAATATTGACTAGTGACCCATATTACTCCACATATGTCGAGGATATTGAAGGATGTAATTTTGAGGATGAGGAGGAGATGGAATTTTCTAAGAAAAAAGCCATAGTCAATAAAAATTTCAAAAATTCAAATAAACCAGAATTATTAGAAAAACTTAAAAAGATAAATAAAGAAGAAATAGTAAGGGAATCAGATATTTTCGAAATAATGAAGAACATGAAATTAAACCCACAACTTTTGACCAATCCAGAAATCTTGAAAATTAAATCAAGATAAACCTTAAAAACTTTGATTAAATTTTAATTAATTTTTAAGTCTTAACATAATCCTTTAGTTTTAAGATCAATTAATTCTGAACTTTAATTAATCCTTAAATTATTAATTTAAATGTTAATTAATTCTAAATTAATCCTCAATTTAATTTAATCAACTTAAATTAATCATTAATTAACTTAAATTAATCCTAAATTAATTTAAATTAATTCAATTAAATCTTAATTAAATCAAATTCAAATTAATTCAATTAAATCTTAATTAAATCAAATTTAAATTAATTCAAATTAATTCAATTAAATCTTAATTAAATCAAATTCAAATTAATTCAATTAAATCCTAATTAAATCAAATACAAATTAATTCAATTAAATCTTAATTATTTCAAATTCAAATTAAATCAAAGTAATTCAATTAAATCTTAATTAATTCGAATTAATTCTATAAAACCTTAATTAATTCAATTAAATTTTAATTAATTCAAATTCAAATTAATTCAATTAAACCTTAATTAATTCTTAATTAATCAACCCTTAATTAGTTCAAATTCAAATTAATTCTTAATTAATTTAATTAACCCTTAATTCTTAAATAACTTAAACTAAAATAAAATCTTACCCAAACTGCAATAATTAATTTAATAAAATTAAATATGTCAAAATGTGTTGACATATTCACGGGTTCACACGACATGTATCAAATCGAGAATTTGATACATCTTTAGAAACTTAATTAAATATTTTGACTTGTTTGACTCATGCATAACTGTCATGTCATGCATTTGCTATTTCTTTAAATATATGACATGTCATTCATATTTAAATTTTATGCATGATTTAGAATGGTTATAGGAAAAAGAATAGTTGAAACTTGAACAACCTAGTATTAGGTGGAGGTGAGATGATAGTACGTTAGGAAAGCCTTTTTAGTGGAACTAGCCGAAGCTACCGATCCAAAACCTAAGCTAGTTAGACCAAAATCTCTCAAGAAGTAACTTGAAGATGAATTTTCTATAAAAGGCTTTGTCGAGGAAAGAGTTGATGATCCAATAAGGCTACGACCAAAGAAGGCCTTGTGCCTCGCCAAGACCTGGAAGCCAATTACTGAAAATCAAATTCACTTTACTATTGCTAGATTTGAATCTAACACAAGTTTCAATTAAATCTTAGATTTAATAATAAATTAAAGAAAATAATTCAAGCATCTCACAATAAACCCATAAGGCAACCATGCTTGCTGTATTGAGACATCTAAAATGGGTGGGATGTTAAAGACTAATAAATTGAAAACTTATTTTTCAAAATTGTTAGAATATTTTTCTAAAAATATACTTTCAAAATAGTGCTTTAACATAATAATGTTTTTATGGAATTCATGCTTGTTTGATTGATTATATATTATATGTTTTAAAAAATTATATCCTTTTAAAAATTGTTTGACTCACATAATTAGACATAAGCCTTCTAGGACAACACTAAAGTTCCTTAAGACACTTAGATAGAGTCAAACGGTGTTGGGTACAGGGGGAGTGGTTTATACCTTTAATTTTCTTTCAAAAATGTTTTTTGAAAAATCACTATTTTTTAAAATGATTTTCGAAAACTGTCCTTTAAATACTATGTCTTATGTTTTTCGTAAACTATATCTAACAAATTACCTTTATTTCAAAATATGTTTCAAAATTTCAAAATACATTCTAAAATTATGCTGAGGTCTCATTTGATTTTGATAAACCCTAAAGACACAGAAGAAGGTCCACTTAATGATCTACAAGAACTTCGAGGATGTGTCAGATTTAGGGGGAGTCTGAGTCAAAAGAAGAAATTCTGAAAAGTTTTTTTGGTAATTATTAGATAATTTCTTTAATCTGAACTAAACCCTAAAGACTTAGAAGAAGAGTACTTGTGGTCAACAAGCTTCCTAGGACTAGGTCAAGTTTAGGGGGAGGTTAAATTACAAAGAATTATTTAATATATTTTTCATACGCTGCATTATTAAGTCATTTTTGAAAACACAATTTTTCTTCAAAGTACTATTTTTTATATTAAATCTATATCACTTTCAAAATGTTGTTTTTAAAATAATATCTTCTTGAATTTGAAAATTTTTCAGGATACTTAGGAAAATATCCTTGTGGTTAACAAGGTTTCCTAGGATTGTGTCAGACTGGAAAAGAAACCAAGTCAAGTAAAATATTATGTTTTAAAAATAATATTTCTCAAAAGTACTTATACTTCTCAAAAACCTCATAATATTTTTTCAAAGTACTTATATTTTTCAAAAATTCTTATATTTCTCAAAAAGTACTTGCATTTTTCAAAGATCATAATATTTCTCAAAAAGTACTTGCATCTTTCAAAGATCATAATATTTCTCAAAAGTACTTGCATTGTTTTCAAAAACTCAATTTATCTCAAAAGTACTTGAAAAATCTTTTCTAAAATTTTTTTCTAAGGAAATTTTTTTTCAGATCAAACACTTTCTTACAAATACAAAATATATTTCAGAATTGCACAATACTCTTCAAAATGGATTTATTCTAGAAATTTAAGTACTTAGTATTAATATGCTTTCAAAAATTTATACTAAGTATTTTCAAAAGATCAAAATGTTTCCATTGTTGGTGTAAGTATTTTTGGTTTCTTTTTGATGTATGACAAAGGGGGAGAGATGTGCCTTAAGTTAGAAATAAATTTATTTTCTCTAATACCAAAGGATCAAAAAATCAAAATGTTTTGAAAAAAAGGGGGAAAGTGAGTGGAAGTTAGAAGTTTTCCCCAAAAGATCAAAAAATGGGTTGTCAAAATTTTTTTCTTTTATCCCAAGGAGTATCATTTAGTCCCTTCAACCAATCTAACTTAAGATATTGTCAAACATCAAAAAAGGGAAGATTGTTGGTGCAAGATGCATCAGTGATGTCCTCCTCTAAGTGTTTTAATGTTTGACAATATACTTAAGTCAGTGATACATTGAACAAAAGAAGGGGAGTTAAGAGAGGAGGAACAAAATGAACCAAAGTCCTAGTAAACCTAGGCAATAAGTCCTAGTTCGAAGAATTGGGCACTAAGTCCTGATCATGGATTGGGCACTAAGTCCTGGCAAAGGGCTGGGCACCGAAGACCTGACCGGAAGTTGGGCACGAAGTCCTGGTCGAGGATTGGGAAAGAAGACCTGACTGAGAGTTGGGCACCGAAGACCTGGTTCGAGGAATTGGGCACGAAGACCTGGCCGAGGGTTGGGCACCGAAGTCCTAGACTTAGGGCTTGGGCACGAAGTCTTGGTCCGAGGGATTGAGCAACTTAGCTGAGCGATGACTAAGGACAGAAGTAGAGATGGGTCAGGGTTCGGATGTCTCGATATCTGAGAGTATCGGAGGCTAAGAAAAAGTCCACCCGAAGGACTGGGGTGGCAACCGTCTCCTGAATGGAGTAGGTGAAAGGCGCATTCTCGGGGGTGGGAACTTGCGTCGGTTCGACCTAGGGTTTCATGGAAATTCGAAGTCAGAACCAAATCCTTAAGGTTAAAAATATGTGTATATTTGCTTTGTATTTGTGTATCTTGCTGGTACCAAGATTGGAAGACAAAGCAAGAAAAAAACTAGGCTGGAAGCTTTGAAGCCAGGCACCCCCATCAATGGGGGTGCCCAGATCAAAGAACAAAAAACCAGTTTTGTGAAGGAACACAGAACAAGCTTCCATTCAGGCACCCAATAGGATCCAGGCGCCCAGGTCAAAGAAGGAAAAAGGGTAAAGTCGAAGGAAGGCAGAATAGGCTTCCAGTCAGGCGCCCGGGATGATACAGGCGCCCAAGTTGAAAGTTGTATTTGCTGTTTCGAGTTTGAAGCAGATATAAGCTTTCATTCAGGCGCCTGGGAGGTCCAGGGTGCCCTGGTCAAAGGTTTTATCAGCTGCGGCGAGTTCGGCGTAGGGATGAGGTTTGACCAAGCCCATAGGGGCGCCCCGGTGATCACAGGCGCCCGTATGAAGCCTATAAAAGGGGCTTCGACCCCTCAGCTTAAAACACAACTTCCAAGATCCATTTTGAACGTTCTAACTGACGACAAAGTGCTAACGATGAGGCTCTACGACCGGGAGGCTCCAGGAGGAAGTGCGCGGTGTTGATGCAGTCTGACCCTGATTGTTGTTTTGGTGTTGACACCGATTTTAGTTTAGTTGATGATTATGATTATGATTAAGTCCTGATCGGGGATTAGGCACGGTGTTGAAAAGTCCTAACCTGGAGGGTTAGGTGTGAGAAAATCCTAACCTGGAGGGTTAGGTGTGAAAAGTCCTAGCTTGGAAGGCTAGGTGTGAAAAGTCCTAGCTTGGAGGGCTTGGTGTGAAAAGTCCTAACCTGGAGGGTTAGGTGTGGAAAATCCTAGCTTGGAGGGCTAGGTGTGAAAAGTCCTAACCTGGAGGGTTAGGTGTGGAAAATCCTAGCTTGGAGGGCTAGGTGGGAAAAGTCCTAACCTGGAGGGTTAAGTGTGAAAAGCTCCTAGCCTAGAGGGCTAGGTTGATGAAATCCCGGCTTGGAGGGTCAGGTCCTAGCTTGGAGGGCTAGGTTGATGAAATCCCGGCTTAGAGGGACAGGACCTAGCTTGGAGGGCTAGGTTGGATGAAACCCTAGCTTGGAGGGCTAGGTTAGAGTCCCTGGATCGGTCTGGTGACCGATCCAGCGATGACTGATCGGTCAGGTGACCGATCAGGGAGTATGCATTTCACTCACTGCTCGGCTCCTGATCGGTCTGGTGACCGATCAGGGAGCCCACAAGTGGGTTGAGTTCCCCTGCTGCTCTGCTCCTGATCGGTCCGATGACCGATTAGGGATCATCTAGTAGGTTTTTGGGAACCTCACTGATCTGCTCCTGATCGGTCTGGTGACCGATCTGGAACACTGTTCACACCGTTCTAGAGAACGATCAAGTGTCGCGAGTTCCTCACTATGACCGATCAGGATGGAGCCTGATCGGTCTGAGCATGCCCTGATCGGTCTGGTGACCGATCAGGAGGGTTGGACTGCGAAGCTCAAAAATCACCCGGCAAAGGGGTGGATCGGTCTGGTGATCGATCCACAACCTGGGATCGGTCTGGTGATCGGTCCAGGAGAGTCCCAGAGAAATCGCGATTTCAGATTAAGCGTTGGGGACCGTTCAGGATGGAGCCTGATCGGTCTGAACCCACCCTGATCGGTCTGGTGACCGATCAGGAGGCTCTCTGATCGGTCCGGTGACCGATCACTTTAATTCAAAATGCACTGTCAGACGCTCTGATCGCATCTGAACACATCTGATTCTCTACACTTAATCTCTGATACTTGATAATATGCTTGATATGTTGTGCTAATGCTCTGATTAAGTGTGCAGGTGACAGGGATGGATTCAAACACTCAAGGAGAGTCAATGGGAGCCTTTCCTTGGAGCAGGTTTGCCCATTTGCCATCTTAGGTTGCAATGGCTGGAGCTGCTGATTGGAGCTTGGCTGAGGGAAGCTCAAGGAGTCCAGGGAGAGCTCAGTGGTAGCTGGCATTGGCAGGTGAGCAGCTGGAGGCTGCAGTGAGATGGTTGTGACCTGAGATCAGCAGAGGAGACTTAAGTGCTGGGTGGCAAACAAGTCTCGACAACGCTACAGCTTGTGTTCTTGCGACATCTTGTGTGCTGCTTGTGCTATGTGCTGTTCCATCATCTTGAGCAAGCAACTGTGATCTTTGAAGCAACCTTCTGCTACTTTTTTTTTATTATTATAAAAGAATTTTATTTCAAGAAGTAAAGAGAAACCATATTAGGAGGGGGGCCAAACCTAACCTTCTAATATGGAATTACAAAGCAAGGACAAAACTGTTTGATTTTACACTTAAGGAATTTGACAGAAATTGAATAAAAGTAATTTGCATTACTCTTCATTTGCAATTCATCCTCCTAAGCGAATAGCCTCTTGGAAATTTCCGACACCTTTTGTTGAGCATTACATAAAGATCTGGGCGCTTTCAAAGACATCCACCTTTTGTGAGAATTCCAACCAGGTATAAAGAAGTCAATGACAGTTATAAGCTTTCATGGAATTTGAGTCACAACCTTTAAACCATCAAGAAATTGATAACAAAGCAGAATCCTTCAGCCAAGCAAAGACAACTGATTTAAAGAAGAAACCTTCAATCTTCAGATTGATGCAGAACAGCCATTTATAGAGAACTATCCGAAAATTCTGAAACCTTCATATATTAGATAACCCTTAAATCTGATCACGATGATACATAACAAGGATATCATCCAGTTCCGTATCAAGGTTCAGTAGTTTCCAGGCTAGATGCTTTACTCAGATTTTATCAGGAATTGCTAATGGCTGACCAAACTTTGCAATCCTACCAGCAGTATATCATAACATCATATCATGACTAGAAAAAACAGTCTATCAGGAGAAAGATCATAAAAGACCAGAAAATATGTGGGAATTCATCAAAGGATTGATATAACAGTAAAACCAAGGAAAAAAAGTTGTAACTGTCAGCCCACAACAAATAGACTGACCAGAATAAGTATCCAAAATCTGAATTCCAAAGTGCATTACCCAAATATATCACCTCCTCATGTCAGAAGATAGAGAATCAGAGAAAATATCATTTCATTTGAATAAAAATCAAAGCTTCAGAAAAATGCACAGGGGGTAGAGAGCCAGAAAAAATACCATCATAGCTTCCCCTATTCCATTAAAGTTCTGAACTACATAAAATTCTGAACGCTTGCAGAAAAACCCATATCAGTTCCTTCTATCAAGAGTCAGTCGGTTTTAGAATCGACATAGAAATATTATCAGTGAAAGCTGCCTTCAACCAAGCATAGCCATTTCAGATTTAATGAACCTTCGAGTTCTGTTTGCTGCAAAGCAGCCTGTTGAAAACCTTATCATAGCCTATTGACAGCCCAACCCTATAAGCATACAGATACACTTATTTACCAGGTTTTGAATAAAGATAGCCTTCAGCTGAGCAAGCCAAGTAGATTTAATAAACATTTTTCAGTTTGAACTGACTGTATCGCTATTCAGCCAAATACTCAATGAGATACTTGAGCCCCAAAACTTCAAAATTAATGGAAATCATTTCAACCAGCTGAAATATCTGTAAACTTACAGCAAGGGATAACCTTGTTAAAAGAGCTCTGTTCAAAACAAGTTACAGACAATCCAATATAAGTGGCAGCCTTTCCACTTATAAACAGAGTAAAGAAAATTATGAAGCCCGAATCAGCCATCAGATTAAAAGGTGGCAACCTTTAACAGTCTAAAGACCCATATCAACCATTCGTCCAGTGAAGAAAGGTAGCAATAGTAAAAAAACCAATTTTCTCCTCTCTGTAAAAGAACCATCAGAAAGCCTACGATGAGAAAAAAATTGGCTCTGCATTTAAAGTTTAGCCTTATCACAAGAGTTTTCGGATCATTTTAACATGTGGAAGGCCCAACCTATCTATCTTACAAATGCCATATAAAATTCTATCAATATCTTGCTTGAATAATACCTTCTCTACCTGCCACTTAAATGCTAAGTTTGCCAAATAATCCGCAGCTGCATTTGCTTCTCTATATACATGAGAATAAAAAACAAGATGTTTCTTTACCAACCATCTAATTTTCAAAATAATCATCCTGTATTCCCAGCATAATGTTGATGATTGTATTAACCGTAAAGCCACCAAAGAGTCTGATTCTAGCCAAATTGGGAGAAAATTTTTTGCTATACATAATTCAACCCCAATTAAAATAGCATGAAGCTCAACCTTGACATTTGAAGAGACTCCCAATGTGCCAATTTTTGCCATTATAAACTGTCCATCATGATCACGAATTATGGTGCCAAAAGAAGCCTCTCCTGGATTTCCTCTCGAACAGCCATCAGTATTAAGTTTGTAACCTCCAAATTTTGGTCGTAGCCATCTCACCATAACAATGGAAGTACTAACTTTGATCTTGATATCCATTCCCCATGCTTTAGCAACCGGAGTATAACCTTTCCAATGTTTAGCTTTAATAATGCTTGCGGCCTCCCCCATTAAGCAGTACTGAATTATGTTTCTCTTGATATTTCGGACCTCTTGCCTTACCCCTTTGTGTTTAGCTTCATTCCTAGCTAACCACAGGAACCATACTATAAGAAATGACATTGCCTCTTTAATGTGACCTCCTTGTAACCATTCAGACCCGACCCAATCCTCCATTCTTCCAATATTGAGAAACGATTAACATGGAACAAATTAGCAAAATATAACCAGATTTCTTTAGCAATAGGTCCTTCAAAAAATAGGTGATTCCATGATTCTATTGAGTAACAACATTGACATTTAGAAACTAGAGAAATACCTCGATGTTGCAAAATGATATCCAAAGGAAGTTTTCGTTTCAAAAATCTCCAAGCAAAAATAGCAATACTCGGTTTTAGCAAACCATTCCAAATAACATGATATATAGGATTTCTTTCTTGTACTTGCCGAATGGAATTCCAAGCCTGTTTTAAAGAAAAACCTCCATCTAAGGAAGGCTTCCAAATTATTTGGTCAGAAACTAGTAAGCAAGGAGTATTTATCACCATTTGAACAGTATTGGCTGGAAGGAGTTTAACTAATTCTTCCATTCTCCAATGAGAACCATCTAAAAACTCCTCAACTCTTATTTCTTTGTTGTCAATCGGGACACTAGATTTGAAGAGAGGGCCTTGATCTAGCCAAGTATCAAACCAAAAGTTAACTTTACCATTTCCAAGGATCCAACAAGTATTTTGTTCGGCTAAATTACGAACTTTGATAAGCCTTCGCCAACAAGGAGAAGCTTTTGGCTTTAAATCCACAATAACCGGGTGAGTTGAACTACAGTAAAAATTAGAGAGATATTTTGCCCATAAAGTATTTTGCTCCCTAAATCTAAATCATAGTTTAATCGACATTGCAAGGCTTAAATCTGCGAGCTTCCTTACATCTAAGCCTCCTTCCATTTTATGCTTACAAATAGCCTCCCAAGCCACCCAATGAGATTTTTTATGTTTATCCGTAGAGCCCCAAAAGAAACTGGCAAATATCATCTCCAATTTGTGTAGAATGGACAATGGGGGAAGAATCGTTTGCAACAAGTAAAGCGGCATAGATATTAATACACTCTGAATCAATAATAGTCGACCTCCATATGTTAAACGTTGTAGATTCCATCCCATAAGCTTTTTCCTTATCTTTTCTAACAATGGATGAAAATAAACTGATTTACGGTGTCCAGTGTAAAGAGGAATACCCAAATATTTCATAGGCCATGATCCTATCAGAAAACCTGTTTCAGCTAGAATTAGCCCTTTGCGCTTATCTGATATCTTATTAGATAGATAGATTAGACTCTTCATTGTGTTTATAGCTTGTCCCAAATGAGCTTCATATTTGGCCAGGAAGTTCTTAACCAGTTTTATACAATCAATAGATCCATTCAGAAAAATCATTACATCGTCAGCATAAGCTAGATGTGAAATCTTCATGTTGCAACCTGTAAAGAATCCCAATTTAGAATTATCAGAGTAAAGCTTCTCTAGACCCCTGGATAGAAGTTCAGAAGTGATAATAAACAAAAAAGGGGAAATGGGATCTCCTTGACGTAACCCTCTTTTAGATTGGAAAAAGCCTGCCATCTGACCATTAATGCGAATAGAATACCAAACAACCGAAATGCATCTTTCAATCATATTTATAAATATCTTAGAAAAACCGAAGGCATCCATAATTCTGAAAAGTAGGCCCCATTGAACTCTATCGAAGGCTTTAGCCATGTCCAATTTCATTATAACATTCCCTCCTCTGACATGATGATTTAACTTATATGTCAATTCCTGAGCTAGCAGTATGTTGTCTGATATCAGTCTACCTTCAACAAATCCACTTTGAGTAGGAGATATTATCTTATACAAAACTTTTTGCAATCTATTTGCTAACAATTTGGATATGATTTTATAAGAAACATTACACAAGCTGATAGGCCTAAATTCTTGCCAAGATTGCGCATTTTCTGTTTTTGGAATTAAAATAATAGTTGTAGCTGTCATACCTTTTGGTAAAATTCCTCCTTTAAAAAAGTCCAGAACAGCCTGAAATACATCATCCTGTATGATATCCCAACAAGATATATAAAAAGAAACAGAAAAACCATCTGGGCCAGCTACGCTGTCTTGATTCATGTCCCACACTATTTGTTTTACTTCTTCTTTAGATGGTAGGGTTGTTAAAGCCATATTTTCAACTGAATTAATTAAGTCTGGAATACAATCAAGATCTGCCATGTGGCCATCAAAAGATTCACCTGTCAATAATTGCTCGAAAAATTTAATCCCGAAGATTTAATCAGTTCTGGGCTCTCCAAACACTCTCCATCATCCCATATTCGAGATATTCTGTTGACTATCTTTCTAGACTGCACCATATTATGAAAAAATTTAGTATTTTTGTCACCTTCTTCTATCCATTTTACTGCTGCCCTTTGCTTCCAGAAATCCTCCTCCATTTGCAAAGTTTTAAATAGATGGGCTTGAAGCTTATTTTTATTAACTTTATTTGTCTCTGAAGGGTCATTATCAAAAAGTATTTCTGCCTCTTTATACCTTTCTTCTGCTTTTTGAATGTTGTCTTGTATATTTCCAAAAACCTCTTTGTTCCACCATTTTAAATGACTTTTCAACCTCTTTAATTTGATTTGCAGATTTAGCATACCATAACTGGAACTCGGCAAATTCCAATTTAATCTGACAGTTTGAAGAAAACCATGATGTCTTAGCCACATTTTTTGAAATCTGAATGAAGAAGCCCCTCTTTCAGGAGTATAGAATGAAATAAGCAAAGGACAATGATCTGAGGCAGCTCTATTTAAATGCTCAACCCTGATTGAAATTCCATTATTCTGCCAAGTGTTTGAGATTAGAATTCTGTCTAACCGTTTCCATATTCTGTTATTTGTCCAGGTGAATTTATCACCTACGAATCCTGCATCAATCAATCCTGTTATCATCATAAAATTATTAAAATCATCAATAGCACCTACCCCTGACAATATACCAGATGAAATTTCCGATTCATTTGCTATTACATTAAAGTCTCCACCAACCATCCAAAGCTCCTCATTCGGTGGTCTCAAAGATTCCAGCTGCTCCCATAAAACATATCTGTCCACTCTAGAACATTTAGCATAGACGATTGTAACCAGTATTTCCAAAGCAAGCATATTATATTTCAGTTTTAAGTGGAGAAATTGATTGTGGTCCTTCAAAACTGTGCAAACAATATTCACATCATGTGCAAACCATATTTTACCTATACAATTCGAGAAAACCGAAGAAAACCCAAATCTTCTTATAAAGGAGTCACCATCCAGAGATATCAAAGGTTCCAAGATACCCAAGAAATTAAGATGATAGTGATTCTTTAAGAAAAGCAATCTTCTAATTGAGGGAAGATTGCCTATTCCCCTAATATTCCACACGAGACCTGTCATTATAATAAAGAGGAATTAACAGACCTTTGAGCTTGATACTTACTTCTGGTAACCCTTTGAGGTATATCAGGAGGAACTTTTTTGTGCAGAGAAACCTTTAAAGAGGAAGGAAGGGACGAAGTTCTCTGTAATTGCCTTGCCTCACTTGATCTGATAAATCATCTTCCAACATAATTTTAGCGATTTCCATTGATTCATTATTCATTTGAAAAGGTGTTCTAACCGGAGACTTTGATCCAGATCATTCACTGTCATATTGGCAGCTAAATTTCTATATCATTCTCGTTGTATGCCACTTCTCTAAACTTGGTGAGTGAGAAGTTGAAACTTCTGTTGTAATTAATCTGCAGAAGTAGAATTTCAACTGAACTTGGAGCCACTGGCACAAACTGCACGTTCAAACTCTGATCCGGGACCTGATCAGAATACCCAGTACAATTTTGCTCTTCTATGATTACACTGTTATCTGTCTTTCTGGTATCTATAACATATGAATTCCTGTTTTTGTCCACCTCTGTCTTTTCTTTCAATTCTTGTAACTCCTTCAGTGCACCTTCTTCTTCCACTTCATAATCAGCCAAAGTTTGAAATTTATTCTCGTTAATGAAGTGGGTGTCTGATTTGTCTTTTTGTATCCAAATTTGTTTTCCATCACCAGCTTTAATACCTTTCTTCATGTGATTTTCAGTGTCTTCCATCTCCATTCTAGCCTCCCTTTGCAGCTGGTCTTCTGGAGGAATATCAGCCTTCCCATTCTTTTTCCAGGCTGGAAAATCTGACCTCCTTTAACATAACATTCTTCTGCCGAATGTCCCAAGTGAGAGCAAGCTATACAGTATTTTGGGGACTTCTCGAATAAAACTTTCTGCAATCTCTTTTCTTCCCCAATCCCAATCCAGAATTCATTCACTCTAGGTTTAAGCAAATCAACTTCAACACATATTCTTGCCATGTATAACCTTGAGCCATCAGCCGTAGCTTCATCTATCTTTATGGGTTTACCCACTATACGAGCTGCAGAAAACAGGCTCTTTTTGTTGAACATATGTATGGGAAAGTCAGGAAATTGAATCCATACCGGTGCAATTGAAGATTCAGTTCATAAGAAAAGTTCGGTGACCATTTAAAGATGCGTAAAGGAACGCCACCAATATACCAGACGCCCCTAGCCCAGATTCTTGCCATATCAGAATTGGATGTCAAATGTATAAAGATATGTCCCGAGCGCAGAACTCTGATGTTGTAAGGGCTAGATAACCCTAGATTCTGAAAGGCAAGCATAATAACAGAAAAGATTGGCCGTTTACCTGAGAATTTTCCAATTAAAGCATATTTGTAAGGATCTGCCATCGATAAAACTTCTTCTGGAGTATAGAAAATCCCCGGCTTATCATTGTAGATCATCGTCTCTTTGAAATCATCTCCGATCTCGTCGAAAGTTTTTTTTGATGATCTTGGTGAAGAAGGTCTCAACGCCGCCGCGTAAGATATTGGATTTTCTACCAATGCTCCTTGTGGGTTCGGCAGATTCTCAGAATGAGGCACTGCGTTTGATAATGGAGGAAAAGCTGATGGATCCGGCGCCAGTTGCTTACTGACGCCGGCGGCCATCGCCGCTGCGGGAGAGAAGCCGCGCGTGAAAAAAATCGCCTATGAATCGCCTTCAAATCGCCCTGTAGCAGACCGAACCGTTAAAGAAACAAAATCGATTAAGTACTTTTTGAAGAAATGATAAAGTTTTCAATCCTCGATCAGGACTTAATCATAATAGTCATCCTCCTAAACTAAAATCGTTGTCAACACCAAAACAACAATCAGGGCCAGACTGCATCAACAATCTCCCCCTTTTTGTTGTTTGACAACCCGATTTTATGTTTAGGGATTCTCAATCAATTTTCCAACATTATGAATCATAGGGGAATCCAGATCCTCCCCCTACAACATGGTCATTCTGAACTTAACCAATCACACTCTCTCTCCCTTTGTCGAACACCGAAAAGGGGTAAGAGGGACTGTTAAGATAAACTCCCCCTCAAACCTAGAGGGTCCCAACTCAAAAATGTGATAATTTGTGGATTAATCATACGAACACATGTGAAAAGATTAAGGTAAGACAAGCAGTCACATGTATCATATGAGTATGAAATATAGACTCCCAAAGCAGGCCATAATATCCATAAGGATCAACTAGACATGGCAATGTAAGCATGAATATGGCATCGAATAATCATGCATATAATAGATATACAAACAGCATAGCATCAACAATAGCAGAGTAAGCATGGCAGATAAAATATATGGGTCAAAGCATGAAAACATCCGGCACCGAGGCTAGCACATGTGAACATGAAGAACATCCGGAAGTTGGCCAACAAGGGACTAGTTCGAGGCTTACCGAGCATCAAGTATGGAAAAGATAAATTATGTGATGCGTGTCAAATGGGTAAGCAAACAAAATCTGCACATAAAGGTAAAAGCACTGTAAGTACTTCCAATGCTTTAGATTTACTTCACATGGATCTATTTGATTGTAGCACTATCATATCATTGAATGGAAGTAGATATTGCTTTGTTATCATTGATGACTTCACTAGATATACTTGGACTTTCTTTTTAAAACATAAGGATCAAACCTTAGATATTTTCATTTCTTTTTGTAGAAGGGTTGAAAATGAGAAATCATCAACAATTAAGACAATAAGAAGTGATCATGGAGGTGAATTTCAAAACCAAAGGTTTCTAGAATTTTGTCAAGATAAGGGTTATAGACATGAGTTTCTACTCCTAGAACACCACAACAAAATGGTGTTGTAGAGAGGAAGAACCGTGCACTTCAAGAGGCTGCACGAAGCATGCTTAATGAGTACTCACTCCCGAGTTACTTATGGGCTGAAGCTGTTAATACAGCTTGCTATGTGCAAAACCGAGTTCTCATCCATAGGTTTTTAGAAAAGACTCCCCATGAACTTTGGTTTGGGAAACCACCTACGGTTAAACATCTTAGGGTGTTTGGTTGTAAGGTGTTCATCCTAAACACCAAGGATCACCTTGGAAAGTTCACGGCAAAAGCTGATGAAGGGATACTAGTCGGGTACTCCCTCGTTAGTAAAGCTTACCGAGTCTACAACAAGAGAACTAACTAGTTGAGGAGTCTTCTGATGTGGTTTTTGAGGAAGTTCCAAAACCAATTGACCAGTCAGATAATGTAGAAGGAGTTCAAATCGAACTAAGGAGACTTAGTTTGAATGAAAATCCGAGTATTGTTGATGGTGATGAGTCTGATGACGGTGAGCCTAGACAACTCATTGATCAGCCGATCCTGAGGCTGAACTTGTGTCTAGTGAACTCGTTCAAGAAGCACCACCAACACCAAGACAAACGAGATTAGCCTCTAGTCATCCCCAAGACAAATCGTTGGAGACATCCATCAAGGGGTTAGGACTAGATCATTCTTCAGGAATGAGGCTAATGAATTTGCTTTAATTTCCGAAATTGAACCTAGAAAAATTGATGAAGCATTAAATGATCCCGATTGGATTATTGCAATGCAAGATGAACTAGGACAGTTCGAGAGGAGTCAGGTTTGAGACTTAGTCCCTAGACCCAAGAAGACCACTATTATTGGAACTAAATGGGTCTTCAAGAACAAATTAAACCACAAGGGAGAAATCATTAGAAACAAGGCACGCTTGGTAGCCAAGGGCTACAGTCAAGTTGAAGGTCTTGATTATGATGAGACTTATGCTCCCGTGGCACGATTAGAGTCCATCCGATTGATGCTTGCATTTGCAGCACATCGAGGCTTCAAACTATTTCAAATGGACGATCTTATGCGCGATGATGACCCCCCCTACTGACACTTGACCTCAGATAGTTGTTGTTTTATCATGATCTGTGTTGTATGACTTTTGGCTATATACCTTCTGACTTTGTTGTTGTGACCTTGAGTCACACATATTTTGCTACTTGCTT